>NW_021011480.1:4341291-4553385 GCF_003987935.1 Bombyx mandarina
TTGGATATACCGTCGGAACCGGGAGCCTTGCGAGGACGTAGGTCTTTGATCAAGTCTTTAACTTCCATCGGGGTGACGGGTGGTAACGCATCAGAGGGTGGCAAGGAGGCTCTGCGTTCTACCTCACTGTCTACTAATTCTACATGAACAGGGTCCACGGATTGAGTGCTGGGCGTGCACTGGGTTTGCAATGTATCGGCCAGCAGCTCTGCTTTTTCGTCATCATCGAACGCCGCGAGTCGGCCTGAGGGGCCTACGAGGGGGGGCATAGTTACTACCGTATCCGATTTGAGAGTACGAGCTAAGCGGTAGTAAGACCTTTGAGAGGGCGCGAGTCCTTCTAAGAAATCAGACCATCTGGCATCTCGGACTTCGGTGATGCGAGACTTTACGTCGCGTTGTAGGGCACGCATTCGAATACGATTTTCCGCGGTAGGATACCTATCGTACGCACGGATCGAGGCGTTCTTAGCTCTAAGGAGTTCCCTAATATCGTCGGGCAATTTGAAGCGGTGAAGGAAGTCCTCCGCTACAACTTGCTTCGATGACCTATCTAATGTCGAGGTGATGTGTGACGTTACGATGTCTATGGCTTCAGCGGTATCCTGAGGAGACGGGATAGAGTCCGGACTAAATGGAAGCGATGGTGGATCAGATTCAGCCAGGCTGATGCCCAGCGTGTGCCAATCCACCACAGTCCTCGTGACGGGAGTTCTTGATCTATTGACGGTTCTAAGTAAATAAAATTACAAGTTAGATAAATAAATTCTAGAAACGAAAACATTCGAGTTATCCCGACCTTGATGACCTTGACCGTTCGGTATGTAAGTACTTGTGGGTATTGTATTGTTTCGTTTGGATTCGCATTCCGAATGCGTTTCGCTTTCGCGATTACATACATTCGTCGCAATATTACATAATACGTGTACGCGAGATTAGCTTTTAAATCGATTCGATTCAACGTATGTTTGATTGAAAATATTTGCATTACATAATTAGATGTTTTTTGTTTTGTGTTTTGTAGATACCAAGCTGCACTGCAAATGTGATCATTCCCGATCCTGCGGAAAGAATGGAAAGCAGTCGACGTCGCCCCAAACACGTCATTTCGGAAACCCCGATCCACTAACGGAGCTTTTAGGTACCTCAAGCACCGGTCACCGTTCTCGTCGAACCCGTCGCTTGCGAAGAAGGGCTCGAACCAGAATATGCTTTTTCCAAAACCTATTATGGTTCACTTGAGAAGGCAATCAATTCTCTTTGAGAATTACCCGCCAAAATATGTAGTTTACGTCTGTTAAAAATAACAGCGATGTGCTTATTGACAACAATGTGAATAGTAAGTAGGTAATGTTTTTTTCATATCCAGTCCAGTTAGCTATTTAAGTCCATAATTAAGTCCATTTAGTTAATTTAATACATTAATATTACACTTAAAAAAAACAAAAACAAGCAATAAGACATCTTGAGTTGTTTAGCTCGCGTTCGCGCGTTGATCCATTAAGATATTTGACAAGGTTGAACATTTACAAGATTAACTACGAAAACAAGATCACGCCACTCTTTTCGTTTCTTTCTATTATATGTTTCTCTTTCGCACTATTGATAAAATAAAAGAATGAGGATAGATTGTCGTGTTTCGTAAATAAATGGAGAAAACTTTCCAGACTTTAAAAATAACACTATTATGCAGTAACAGACTAACTAAGACTAGTAACAGCTTTCATTTACAAAAAAATGTTCGGATATTATAAGCGGGATATAAATTTCACTTGGCTAAATACTTGCTTTTTTTCCTTACCTATTCGCTGCAAGCGTAAGGGGCTATTCTAGCTACGCCAGGCCAATTAGGTGAGCACACGGTTCAACCTGAGAGAATTTAACTTATTTTTTTTTGGTATGGGGGCCGAACCTCCTACGAGATCGCGCGAGGTATGTGGGACTGGTTCGCGACTGCGAGACCACGGGCCCAAGGATGTTTTCAGGGCCCTACCTACTAGACGACCCCCCTGCACTCTTCGCCCAAGCGACCGATCTCCTCCAAGCTCAGAACCCGGATGAGGTAAGAGGGTTACCGCGGTCAACACTACAACCAGCGGCGCAGCTCACCCCAAGGACGCCCGGCGGACGGAGCCTTCGAGGCGAATCGAAGGCTCTGAAACGTCGGCCGTGTCGGTACGGCGCGGCAGCCCGTCAGGCCACCCAGACGGTGCCGCTGGTGTCCCGGAATAACCCGCTGGACCAGAACTACCCTGCCGGGTCGTGAAGCGATACACCGCCAGCCGGTTGCTCTTTTTATTGTGAAGATATTTCCCCTCGGCAGCGCGCTAAAGTGCTGAGAGCGCGCCGCGCGGCCTAGACTCCATCAGGTTGCCCCATGACCTTCACCGAGGGGAAGTCGCCGCCTACAGGGGCCGGGATGTGCGAACGTAATCTCTTATCCGGCCCCCGGTTCAACGGCGACGGATCGGTGCGGAAAGGGAAGAGCTCTCCCTCTGTCGTTCCGCCGCCTCTTTCTGCGAGATGGTGGACTCGCAGAGGTCGAGCATCGCCTCCCAAGACGCGTCGCTGCCGACTATCGTAGCCACGACGCGCAGCAGCGAGACGTACTCTCCTATGACACTAACTCTTTTTTTTAACGCTGGGGAATCCATTTAGGGATACCCGGTAGAGGGGGTAACGGATTGGGTTATGTCGGACTCCGGTGCCTCCAGAGAGGAAGAAGGGGAGAAGAGAAGGACCGAGGTCCTCCACTTCCCCCAATTTCTCACAGGAGACTACTTGAAAAAGGTGCACTACCGTTCACACGAGGCTCGCGAGGCACTTCCTCCGCAGAACTGACCACCGACTAAGCCCCATCGACCTCCACCACATCGCCTACACGAAGCTTACGGTACGGCAGTGCGCGCCAAAAGTCCCGCCTTCGTTGGTACTCGTCCTAATGATAGGACGGGATCTCATCTCCGGGAAAATCCTGAAGGTCGTCGTCTCAGGAGACAGACCGTGAGCGGCGCACAGGAGCCACCTTGGACCGCTTCATATATCGCATATCCAGCGATTTAGTTTCATTTTTCAACACTTATGCAATTTCACAGATGTGAAAACGTTAAGAAGTCACCATTATTACACATTTAAACCAGAAATATCTAATTTATGAAAACAAAACAATTCACATAATTTCGCTCCTCGCATTCCTGCCAAAAATCTCTGTACAGTGCGTGTCCCCTTACAGAGATCGACTCGAGTGATGTCGTCATTAGAAATCGATTTAGAAAGAGTCGAAAACCGTTTTCTGAAAACTATCTGCAGCACGGAGGCGTACGTGACACAAAACACTTTCAGTCTAGTCGTATAATTAGATTTGTCTCATACTGTTCGCGACGGACATAAATAAATGCAGCTTAATAGATATTGTTCGCGACGGACATTGATAGTTTAAAATAGATAGAAAATATAGTAATAGATAAATAGTTAAATAGAGATATGTTCGCAAAGTACAGCGAGATTTAATAGAAATAGACAATGTCCGTAAATAGACTGTATGTTAAAAATAGTTGTAACATAAAATAGAGTGTAAACATAGTAAATATAAATGTCCGTAATAAATAGAGATAGTTAAAAATAGATATAAGTAAATTTGTAAATATTTGTTTGTAAATAAAGATTGGTCCTCGTGGTCTTTAATTTGGCGTGGGAACGCAGGAGCGAGTCACAATACGGGCGACTAATAGAGCGACTAGGCAAACAATAGGCGAGCGAGGCGGCCGAGAGAACAATAGACGCCCACCGTGCTCGGACTCATAATAGCGCTGGCCGAGTGCGCGTGGGCGACCATAAATAGGGGGCCTACCTCGCTGCAAATTCAGTTCGAGACAGCGAGCCGACGAGTCAAGACCTCTCCAAAGAAGAGGAGAGCGCCAACCGAAGAAGAAAAGACTCGCTCCTACGCCCTGCGCCGGTCAAGCCACGAGGACCGTGTGAACGCCATACTTGAAGCCTTCGTTATTTTCCTCGAACTAATCCCAGCACCCGTTCCGCGACAGCCACTGCGGCAATACTCGAGCCACCACGTTTGCCACGAGTAAGAAGTCTAAAAATCACACGTGGTGGCCGAAACCTGAGCGGTGGCCGTCCGGAATACATACTTTTTGTTCTATATTACGAAAAGTTCAACGAACTTTTACCAATAACTTTAACGTCATTAACTGCTTTATAAGCCGGTTTAAATGGTTTTAAAATGAACCAGTGATCATCCGGTGACTGGAATTCGATCATAATTACTGTCATCCGAAACTTGGATTCATTTCACGTATTGTTCTTTATGGTTTTGTCAAATCAGCTGATGTGTTGAATTAGTGGTCTTTTCGAGTCACATTGCATGCTTTATTGTATTTGACGCATAGATGAGTACTTAAAAGATCCATAAATAACATTACCCACAGCTAAATGTGAAGTCAAACTCTCGTAGTGTATAAAAGTTGCCACACCCTTTAAATCGGATGCATGAGTGCCGCGCGACCGGATGTCTTTTTTTGTTGAGCTACAGACAGTTTTAGTGAATCCGAACTTAACATCCTTTCGCCATCAAAGCGTAGGCGGAAGCCTGGCGAATTTTCTCGAGATTCCAGTGTCCAGTATCCGTTTTTGGTATTCATAATACAAGGAGATCTTTTAAGCCGTTGAATTTGGAAACGCTTATTTAATTTTTATTGTTACTCACCGTATATTTTTATGAATAGTATTGTAAATTTTGTAAACAGGAGGTGTGTCTGCTGCGTATTAATAATGACTCACGTTCTTATGCAATCGAAAAACAAAAATTCAAGTTGTAAACACTACCAAGGTCGTATCGCCAGTGGCCAGTATTGTAAACATCGGTTTCGTACAAAATACCTTTGGATACGCTCAACATCTGGTTTGCGAATTAAAGTTGTTCGTGTTCATCATAATATAATCAATCGATTTCTTCTTGAAATAATGATTTGATTTTTTTTTTTTTTTTTTTTCACTCGTAGGGCGACGAGCATACGACCCACCTGATGGTGAGTGCTTACCGTCACTCATGGACGTCAGCAATGCCAGGAGCAGAGCCAAGCCGCTGCCTACCCTTAAGTAATCTCCACAAGCCTCGTTTGAAGAAGGACATGTCTTAGGGCTCGGAAAACACAGTGGAGGGGAGCTCATTCCAAAGCCGGATGGTAAGTGATAAAAATATCTCTGGAAACGCACTGTGGATGAGCGCTGTGGCTCCAGGTAGGTTATGTGGATGAACTCTACTCCGGTGGCGGGCGGTGCGATTGTAAAATCGATATGATGGAATCATCTCAAACAATTCCTTAGAGAACTCCCCATGTAGTGTGCCAAGTGGAGGGTACCAATTTTTCTAGTGAAATACTTAAGACATGTTTACGAATGACTTCCGCGGTGAAAAAAAAATGCATCTCTGTCAGCGCAGTCCCTTGAACTGCAGTGAACTTTACAATGCCCTTCTTGAAGGAGTCAGGTGTCTGCGAACCACTCAAAGGTAAAGGAGGTAAACTCTTCAAAGGTATTTTGTACTTAATTTTTTTCATTGCGACTAAGTTGTCCAAACTTTGAAAAAAGTAAAAGATTGTCATGCGGAAAGTCTGGTGAATAACGTGGATGCCGCAAAGTTGTAACCCTAGCTCTCGCAGCTTAGAATCCGTTTGTTGTGGGTCCGTATAGGGTCGAGTTTTGTCGTGTAGAAGCAGTGGGGAGGAGCGGTTAATCCAGGCTGGTCGGAGATTTGCGAGGACTTCCATCATTCTCATAGTACATATCCGCAGTGATGCTTGCCAATTAGCAGCAAATGAACGAATATTCTGACGCTAACCTTGAAAGCTGTTGGTAGATTGAGTATCACCCTTATACATATAAATTACTTTTCGAATGGCCAGTATTGTAAAACGTCAACATCACAGGTAAACCTCTTATTATATGTTCTACTTTAAATGTTTAATTGAAAGCATTTATAAACGAACCTTTTTATATGTACTAGAGGTCCCGCAGTAGTCGAAATTCGACTATAATTAATTGTAATTGTAAGTTTGTACACTATTATGATTGTATTTTATACTTCTATAATCACAAATTTCGCCAAGGCTACACTATAAAAAAATATTAATAAAGACAAACAATATTTAATCTATTCTCAATTTGACCACAAACGTCAAGAACAAAAGTTTGACAATAAATAGGTANTACTAGAGGTCCCGCAGTAGTCGAAATTCGACTATAATTAATTGTAATTGTAAGTTTGTACACTATTATGATTGTATTTTATACTTCTATAATCACAAATTTCGCCAAGGCTACACTATAAAAAAATATTAATAAAGACAAACAATATTTAATCTATTCTCAATTTGACCACAAACGTCAAGAACAAAAGTTTGACAATAAATAGGTAGTATGCATGCGTGTGTGCGTCAAATACATGGTATGTAGGTGTGTAATGTTTTCTTTATTGATTTAATGTATCCTTTATGCATTATTTTCAAAAATATTAGCATTGTGCACTTCTTTTCTATACTCTCTATAAGTGTGGAAAATTTCATACTCCTCCGTCCGCGCAATTTACGTAAAAAGGGATACAACGTTTTTTCTTCACGTATTAATATATAGATAGTTTGTGGGGAGATATTTGGTATGAATACAAAACATTTATTCTCGGTAAAAATTACGATACGAAAACAAAGTTTTTTTGCGAATACGTTTAATATTCCGTATGTCGCTTCAATGTTGATGAAATGGATGAAGTAAGCAGAGTGTAAAAATAAAAATAATCTATATCTTTGAAAATTGATTTGTCTGTAAAATATATATACTTATATATAGGAAGTAAACATTTATCTTCAATGGCACTGCGAAGTCTATATATAAGTATATATCTTCCAGATGTATCTAGATGATACTAGATATTAATATCCCGAAATGGATTTGATAAAATTGTATGTAAAAATAATCTGCAACATATTATCAAGTCACGTCACGTCAGCCGATTTCCTGTCTTTTAACTTTTTTATAATATAATAGAATAGTTATCTTTGAAGACAAGTCCTACATCTTTGTATGCAAGTCACCGCCGCCTTGCTTTAACATATTTTTTTTATAAAATTCTAGGCATTGCTTTAATTTAATAAAATTCTCGTCAGATTCTTACGGATCCATTAGATCCAATAACCCTTGCATTACATACTTTTAGCTCTAACACTAGAAGCAGGCTTAGGGATTCTGGTAATCGTATTCGTCGAACTCGGCAAACGTGCAACCTAACCCATACGTCAGTCCGGTGAGTTTCTCTTCGGAACTTCTCAGCGGGTCGCGATTCCGATTAGGTAGTACATTCATTCGCGAAGCAGCTGTCCTTGAGTTGTTAGGTCTCTTCCCGAGGCGCTCGGGTAGCTGTTAGCAAACCCCACCCCTGCTGGCTGAGCCTTTGCTCACCCATTTGTCCTGGTGAATCTGGAAAGGTCTCCAGGCCACCAGTCATTCTTCCTTCACAAAAAATATATTCTCGTTCACTCGTTTCAAATCATAACACGTACATTGTTTTTGTACCGTCAGAGAATATTTAATTAGGCTTTTTAATGAATCAGTCTCCATTGTTTTCGTACTTACGTTTTGTATAATGAACACGCATTGTTTGATGTTCATTGGTAATTTGTAACTTCTGGCGCTGATGATTTTGTTTGATTTGTTGAAATAAAGTTTTCTCGCGTAATATAATTGGCTGTTGTTTGATAAAATGGTAGTTATTGTGTTTTTTTAGGTTAGGTTGTATTCAGCGCGTGTAGGTAACACTATAACTGACTATTTTCGTTTCGATTTTGAAAGCTGAACCTTCTACGATAAAATTAAACCTTCGCCTTACATTATGTTTGCATAAATGGAAAAAAATGAAGTTTAAATTTCAATAGTATAGAATATAGTATAGTATAGAATATAGTATGTATAGTACACTAGAAATATGTCCGAATTAAATTATTGAGAAATTAAATTACTCATGGAAAGTTTACAGTAATCTTCATTACTATTAATGTGTACCCGTAGTATCATTATATCATAAATTAATGAAACATTAGAATCCGACGTATCTATACATTGAAGAAAAATAAACAAAATAGAATACATATTAACAAAAGATGAGTGATAGCACATAAACCAGGGATTTTTTAAATTATATATCCTCTGTCTTTGTTACGCGTTATCTCTGGAACTATTGAACATATTTCAGGTCTTGAAGCCTAATTTAGGCTTTGTTTCATTAAAATCGGATGATGAAAAGAAATGTTTTTGTAATTGAAGAATTTCGATCTTATTTTTATAGCAGTAGTTGTTACATTAGGATAGTAATCCTTTTCGTTTGTTAAGTTTTCACACCCAAACCACTAAACAGTAATGATTTTTGGTATCGAAACAGTTTGAACAAGAATTAAAGTGAAATTTCATCTTATTGTCGAACGCGGTAGTAGGTAGTAGCTAACGCGTAGGTAGCGGCTTAACATAACCCGGTCTATTACCCCTCTCGACCGGGTATCCGTAAATGGATTCCCAGCGTTTAATTAAATTAAAATTAAAAAATTTAAATAATAAAAAAAAAAATATGTAAAAAATATTTTAAAAAACGCAGGCGATGCCGCGGTCTGGACGCTAGTTAAAATATGTTTGCATTTCATTAGATATAAACATTGATATATAAAAAATAAAAAAAGGGTTTTTTTAATACATATATCAATGGATATAAAACTAATTTAAAGGCCTTATTTAATTTAAATTCCTAAACTTATGTATTTCCATTTCAATAAATTTCCTTGACTTGTTACTCTTTGGAACTGAAGCATAGACAATTCAAGTGTGACACTGAAAAAAACTTCCATGTTGCTATTCTCGTAAACATTTGAAAAAAATATCTACGCGGTCTCGAAACATCGGTCAAGGTTACGTAGCGAATGAATTATTTATAATATTTTAATGTCCAATGGATAGGTATTTGAAGATTTCGAATTTTAATGTCTTGTTTACTATCTAGATTTGTTTGTGCATTTTCTGTTCAAAAAATATCTGTTTTTTAAACTATTTAGATTTATGTCAATTTTTATTTTTATTTTTTTAGGTTGGTTTACCATATTCTCTTTGGTCTCATTATTTTTAAAACATTGCCCCGCTAGCAGTCCCGCCTCGGGATAATGTTGTGAGTTTTGCTAAAACACTAATGTTCATTAAATTAAACTAGTACATACATAATATTCATTTTATGGATTAATTATTTCTCTATAGTGTTGCCACTAACTAAAAACAATACCGGGAAATTGTTGTTAATTTTATTGTTGATTTTTATTATAAACGCTACAAATACACAAGAGTTTAAGGTATCGTGATGAGTGTCGGCAAACATTTTTTTTATGATTGAAGGATCGGCGAACATCTATTCCGAAACATCTATTAGTATTAAGTTTTCCACTCATGCCTTGAGAAGGTCTGCTTAAAGCCTAATTTTTCAACCGGTACCTACGTCGTAGTGTATTTTCATTGTACTATTTAGAAGCACATGTTGCTTTGTCCTTCAACCAAATGATGTCATTTTAACGAGTCAAACATAACTGAATGGTTTAACAATGTTCACAAAATCGGATAATTGTAGGTTCTCTCAACGTGTTTACTAACGCATTATTTTTTAATAAGGTACTGTAATATATTTATTTATTGCACATATGGATGAATGAGCTCACTTTTTTTTTCCTACCTATGCTTAGAGCTCACAGTCATCCAGGTGTCAAGTGGTTACCGAAGCCCAGAGACATCTACGACGTAGATTCCGCCATCCACCTTGAGATAAGTTCTAAGGTCTCAATATAGTTAAAACGGCTATCCCATCCTTCGAACCGAAACGCATTACGGCTTCACGGCAGAAATAGGCAGGGTGGTGGTACCTACCTGCGCGGACTCACAAGTGGTCCTACCACCAGTACCTTAAGATTTGATTTGATTTGATTTAGTAATTACGCAAATTATAATTTTGCGGATTTCATTTTTATTACACGATGTTATTCCTTTACCGTGGAAGTCAATCGTGATTCGTGAACATTTGTTAAGTGCGTATAATATTTCATTAGAAAAATTTGTACACGCCGGCGGGATTCGAACACCGTTGCATCGCTAGATACGAATGCACCAAACGTCATATCCTTTAGGCCACGGCGACGAATTACACATTCGTTCTATAATCAAATGCGGCCACTCATCATCATCATCTCAGCCTATCCACTATCCACTACTGAACATAGGCCTCTCCAATTGATGTCCAGATGTCCTGTGCGGCCAGTCCGTTACCATCTGCATCCAACGTGACCCAGCGATTTTCACTATGCGATCACTCACATGTATCTGCTAAACAATTAAAGATTAGTCGTATCAGTGGCGCTCATGTAATAAATGCTGACAAATTATATCGGTTTACAATTTACAAGGAAATGTTGTTTGTACAAACTGTTAACGAATTGTTATTTGATAACATGCGATGTCATGTGCGTGCTTGTGCAAGATTCACGCGTAGGCTTTAATTAGGAATATCTATGTGCATATGTGGCGGATTGTAGGTGTACCAACAGCCGCTGCCCGTCGAACCCTCTCACTTCTCGTCGTACCTGCTCGCTTGCGACGAAGGGCTCAGCGAGTAAATTAACCCACAGACACAGCCCACTGAGTTTCTCACCGGTTCTTCTCAGTGGGTGGCGTTTCCGATCCGTTGGTAGATTCTGCGAAGCACGGCTCTTGCTAGGGTTCGTGTTAGCAACTACCTCTGATTAGAGGTATTTTGATCAGAAGCCCCAAAATTTCTATAGCAATGGGATCATGTCCCTACCTATAAGATGGCAAAAAGCTATCGAACAAAATGGTACCTACATACTTTAGTTAAATGTAAATAAACTATATTAAAAAAATGTGAATTTTCTTAAAAAATGCGATGAAACTTTTTCCCCAACCTATTTTTTTTTTATTGCTTAGATGAGTACGAGCTCACAGCCCACCTGGTGTTAAGTGGTTACTGGAGCCCATAGACATTTACAACGTAAATGCGCCACCCACCTTGAGATATAAGTTCTAAGGTCTCAAGTATAGTTACAACGGCTGCCCCACCCTTCCAACCGAAACGCATTACTGCTTCACGGCAGAAATAAGCAGGGCGGTGGTACCTACCCGCGCGGACTCACAAGAGGTCCTACCACCAGTAATTATGCAAATTATAATTTTGCGGGTTCGATTTTTATTACACGATGTTATTCCTTCACCGTGGAAGTCAATCGTGAACATTTGTTAAGTCCATATTTCATTAGAAAAATTGGTACCCGCCTGCGGGATTCGAACACCGGTGCATCGCTCAACACTAATGCACCGGACGTCTTATCGTTTAGGCCACGACGACTTATTTGGCAATGTCATAGAAAGTGCTACGCAAACCACACGTATTTCATTTCAAATATCAAGCCACTCAAAAAACAACCTTATCACCTCAACATCAGCCTTTTTTGACATAATATATTTTTATGGTATTTTCATTGTTTACTTGTTTTTCAAAAACATTTACTAGTCTCTTACAAGGCAAGATAATAAGTAATATTCTGTACCTGAATTAAACATTTCGCGGAAGAACCGTAGCCGAGGAGTCAAAGAGCCACGGGTTGTTGACTCCTAGTCTAATGGCTTAGTGAATCTCATTAGAATGAAGTTTGCATCTGATTCCCGGTCACAGTTATTTGTTAAAATTATTTTGTAGTGTAATTGACTCGTATATGTTTCCCAACATTGAAGAAAATCGTAGACTAGTTCCGTTATCGACTATCTTCTTCTCTCAATTTCTGAAAAATTTCATCGAATTTAGTGACTATTAGTCAATAAAATAAAAATCTTTTCGAAATACAAAGAAAGAAGCACCCAATATATTAACAATATTTTCGCAAAAAAAACACCTACATTTTCCTCAGTTACTTCGTTAAACTACAAACCAACAAGTTTATCGAAAGCTTATGCCAGCAACAACGTCAGGTTTGAGCCCCGTGAGCTCACCTACAGCCCAGTGACGCTGGTTGACATGGTTTCTCTAGACCATCAGCTTAGGTAGCGAAAAAAAAGCCAGAAAGCAATAAAAGTGTTTTCTTTATTGCCCTTACTTTACTTATTGTCGGCAAACAAGTATACGGCCCATCTGATGGTGAGTGATCGCCGTCACTCATTGACGTCAGCAATGCCAGGGGCAGAGCCAAGCCGTTCTTTATGAAGAGAGAATACGTCAAAAAGGCGTCTGCACGCACGAGACAAAACATTTTGCTGAATCCTACAATGTAAATCTAGCTACATAGCTACAGCTACAGAGCTGTAGCTCTTTATAAGCTGGTTAAGGTGCTTCGAGACCTTTGAGATCTAGAAAAGAAACAGTATATTTTAATACTATATAAACCATTATATGTTTGTATGTATGTATGTGTATGTATGTATGTATATATTATTATGTATGTATGTATACACTTTTTGTAACTTAATATAAATTTCATTGCACCTACCACTATCTGCACTACCTTTGCTTGACTGGTAGAGAATGCCTTAGGCATTAAGTCCGCCAATGTAAATTTTACATGAAGTGTAATAAATAAATAAAATAAAAAAAATATACTCTACGCCAATTTAAAATCATACGAATTTAGCTAGCAAATTTTCTTTGAATTTAAAAGTTGCATTTACATAACACATACTTATCTTTTTTCAGCGTAAAGATAAACAAACGTATAAAAGTTCAAGGCGAATGGTGACGTAGAGATTTTTTTTGATATATAATATATTCTCAAACGAAAACAACCATTATTTTTTGTACTGACGTGAAAGTTTATTTTGATGTTCATCAACGCGTGTACGAATGATATTTCATGAAAGTTTCAAATAAATTATTGGATTTGAGATTACATTGAGCGCGGGTTCTTTGTATCAAGAGTATCTCAGATCTTTAATAAGTAATCACGATAGTAAGAGGCGAACTTAAAATTATCTTTAGTCATCTAACTAAATTTGATTGAGTTGAATTTATTATTAGACCAATTGCAAATATTAAATTTATAACACAATCTCTTCCACCTACTATGACCTAATTTGATTTAATTCCAAGTTGATAGATGGAAATAATATGCTATTTTATAATAAATAATGATAATATAAATGATATGAGATTAGAAAACGCTAGATTAAACCATAAAATGAATTCTAATTATGCTAGTAAGAAAGCTATCTATATATTAATACGTGAAGCAAAAACTTTGTATCTCTTTTTACGAAAATTGCGCGGACGGAGGAGTATGAAATTTTCCACACTTATAGAGAATATAGAGAAGAAGTGCATGCACAATGCTAATATTTTTTTTAAAATAATGCCTAAAAGATACATTAAATCAATAAAGAAAAACTTACACACACTACATACCATGTATTTGACGCACACACGCATGCATACTATTTATTGTCAAACTTTTGTTCTTGGCGTCTGTTGTCAAATTGAGAATAGATTAAATATTGTTTGTCTTTGTTGATATTTTTTATAGTGTAGTCTTGGCGAAATTTGTGATTATAGAAGTATAAAATACAATCATAATAGTGTACAAACTTACAATTTCAATTAATTATTGTCGAATTTCGACTACTGCGGGACCTCTAGTCTATACTAGTACGCTAATGATGTATTTTTTATGTGTAATAATAAAGAATAAAATAAATATTTTATGATGTAATAAAGATTTTATTTTTTAATATTTTATGCTATAAGCGTGAGCTAAATTATATTGACGCATATGTTTATGTATATTTATGTATGTGTGTTTAACAAAATGTGTTCAATTTAGCTTCGAAAGAATTGTGTAAATACATTTAATATTACTTTTTCCATAATTGTTACTGGTATAGTATTACAAGATAAAGTAATTTAAATATGATTATAAAATTATAATTGTTGAAAATAATTTGATAAATAAACATAGTCAATTAGTGAGCTTTCTTTGCTGAATTCGTTCTGATGACGACGTAATGTTGAAACACGAAGAACAAAATTAGAAGCGCAATTTAAAAACAAAAAAGTCGCCGAATGTACTACTGGGAAGAGTGCCCAAATTTGTTTCCCTTTACTATTTTCGATACAGAATTATTCTTTTGCTCAGATATCTATTCTAACAGTGCCTTACAAACATTGCTTAGATAAAAATTCTGTCGATTTATTGTTTTTTTTTATTGCTTAGATGAATGGACGAGCTCACAGCCTACCTGGTGTTAAGTGGTTACTGGAGCCCATAGACATCTACAACGTAAATGCGCCACCCACCTTGAGATATAAGTTCTAAGGTCTCAAGTATAGTTACAACGGCTACCCCACCCTTCAAACCGAAACGCATTACTGCTTCACGGCAGAAATAGGCAGGGTGGTGGTACCTACCCGCGCGGACTCACAAGAGGTCCTACCACCAGTAATTACGCAAATTATAATTTTGCGGGTTTCATTTTTATTACACGATGTTATTCCTTCACCGTGGAAGTCAATGTGTTCATTTGATATTAACACATACGAATTAATTATTTGACGTTTAACAATTTTCTTTGTTAGTTTTTATTGTTATTGCGACGGTAAGTTAATGAACTCATTAGCTTAGCCTTTAAACACGACAAAAGCTTATGTCATCACTCATCTTGAGGTATGAGCGATATGAAGTGACTCAATTGTATTCTACAATCACTATCCCACAATTCAAACCAGTACCTATGCACGACTATTTCGTGACAGAGGTTAGCTTTATAACCCAAGAACCGGTGTGTTCATGTTCTTAAACACATATACATATCGACGCTTGAAAGGCAAACGTGACTAAGCGACAATGAGTCAACTTTACAGTAGATTAAAGTTGAAATTAATTTAAAATATACATGAGAAATACCTGAAAAAAATTCTATTTTAAAGAATTTAGCTGTAGGATTGAAATGATTTTAACAAACCTAGAAATATATATTTTTTTTACGCACCGGTGGTTATTGCCTATCATTTATGTACAAAGCAGTTATTGTCGCTTAGTCACGTTTGCCTTTCAGGCGTCGATATATATCTGGGTTTATTCACCCGTATAGGCTAAATATATAAAAAAATCTATTAGGTACAAGTCGCCTACGTCACGCTTCTCAGATAAATACACATTTAAATATTGAGATTTTGATTTCTAAAAATGACGAACTAAATAAATACTATCGTAAATAAAAAATATTGAAGGCTGGGGCAGTCGTTGTACTTTAAAAATTAAGACCTTTGAACTCATATCTCAAAGTGGGTGGCGGCATTTACGTTGTTCGTGTCTATGGGCTTTGCTAACCACTTAACCAGCTGGGCGTGAGCTCGTCCACCCATCTAAGCAATAAAAAAAAATACAACAACATATTTTCGACAAACATTATTATTGTTAATGACACTACCGAAGTGTTGTGCGCAGATATGTAACTAGTATTCGCCGTTAATCCCGAATTTCGAGTTACAATCGTGGACGTGTTAGCCTTGACGTTCGGCTTATAGTCTCGTCTGGGCCGAATCTAGTTTAAATATCAATAACACTGAATTACGTCCACCAAATTAGCGATATGCTAACAGCGAGATAAATATTCTAAATCAAAATCATGATAGAGGTGTTCATCAGCTAACTCCTTTAAGAACGTGAGTTCAAATTATAAGAACTTAGTAAAATATTTCTGCTTAGATTTAATGAATTCATGTTTTCTGCTTTTATTAGTAGCAAGCCTATTACTGGCCTGGGTCTGTGGCCGAACCTCCTACGAGGTCCCCACGCCTAGGGGGCGCGCGGGGTATGTGGGACTGGTCCGCGAGACCAAGGATGTTTTCAGGACCCTACCCACTAAACGACTCCCCTGCACTCTTCGCCTAAGCGTCCGATCCCCTCCGAGGTCAGAACCCGAATGAGATAAGAGGGTTATCGCGGTCAACACTACAACCAGATGGCGCAGCTCACCTCAAGGACGCCCGGCCGACGTAGTCTTCGAGGCGAATCGAAGGCTCTGAAACGTCGGCCGTCTCGGTACGGCAGCCCGTCAGGCCACCCAGACGGTGCCGCTGGTGTCCTGGAATCCCCCTCTGGACCAGAACCAGCCTGCCGGGTCGGGACGCGATACACCGCCAATCGGTTGGTCTTTTATCTCGAAGATATTCCTTCTTGGGAGCGCGCTAGAGTGCTGGTAGCGCACCGTGCGGCCTCGAACCCCATAGGTCGCCTCATGACCTTCACCGGCGGGAAGCCGCCACCTACAGGGGCCGGGGCGTACGCTCGTACGGTGTGGAAAGGGAAGATCTCTCCCTCTCTCGTTCCGCCGCCTCCTTTTGACTAGCAAAAGTCGAGAGGCCTTTTTTTTTTTTTTTTTTTTTTTTTTTTTTTTTTTTTTNCGGGGGGAGAAAAGTCGAGAGGCCTGCCTTTAATGTTTTTTTCCTACCTGTGCTGGCAACGCGACTCACTGAAAAGATCTGGCGAGAAGCTGTGTTTGAGGTTTAATCTGCTCTTCGAACCCTTTGTCGCAAGAGCACCGATAGTGGATCGGGAGGTTCCAAAATGACTTGCTTCAATGTCTTCAACAATGGCGGTTTTTGGGGGGCTATTCCATTTTAACAGCGCGCTTGCTAGAAGGCGCTAGAGTAATGATTGAAAACGGGTGCTGAATTGGTTAGATACGCTTATGGTCTCCGATATTAAAGTAAAGATCTACTCTCAAACCTACAAAACTTCTACGAGTAGCTACGACTAGACGTTGTAGGCTTCGTTTATTTTACTCTTAGTATAGATACTTTTAAGGGGTCATTAAACTCTAAAATGAGCAACCATCTACAATATTACACGATCACTACGGATGACAGGGTAAAAACTCGACGCGATAGTTTCATGACAATGTCAATGGCAGCGCTGAGAATTTACGATCAACCAGAAATCTTAACATAACGTTACTGGTGGTAGGTCCTCTTGTGAGTCCGCACAGGTAGGTACCATCACCCCGCCTATTTCTGCCGTGAAGCAGTAATGCGTTTCGGTTTGAAAGGTGGGGCAGCCGTTGTTACTATACTGAGACCTTAGAGCTCATATCTCAATGTGGGTGGCGGCATTTACGTTGTAGATGTCTATGGGCTCCGGTAACCACTTAACGCCAGTTGAGCTGTGAGCTCCTTCACACATATATGCAATAAAAAATATAAATAAAAAAACATAGAGAAATTACACACACAACAGGAAAATTTACAAAATAACTTCTCTGTCATTTGTAAAATAATCCTTTTATCAGTTACTGGTAAAATGCACAATTACATCAATGCGAAACAATAATTTCTCGGATAACAAATGGAAAAAAAAGCAATTAGATCGAGTACTTTTAGGTCGAATGAAGGATTTTATTGATCAAATAAACAAAGTAATCAAACAATACGAATGGATAATATATCTGTCTTTTATTTGTAAACAATGTAATAGTGTTTTGTCTACGAAATATATGTTTTTGTTGCGTAATATTATTTATTTGTGTTTTCAAAGTTTTATTAAAGTATTATTAGAGTGTTTAATGCATAAATAAAGTGTGTGAAATATGTTGGCACTCAAAACAGATGGTCAATTAGTTCTAAATGCCCTGTCAATCGGCTGGCAAAAATACATGTAGTTGATGCATACGTATTGGTTCAGAAATTTTTGTAAATTAATTCGGATTTATTAATGATGTAATGTAGAAATGCCTTTCAGTTTGAAGGGCGAGGCAGCCGTTGTACTGTAATAAAAACTCTGACTAAAAACTTGACTGCAATGTAGGTCACCCGTGTCCTATTTGGCGCCCTGAAGTAATTATTTCGATTTCTGTTACCAAGGCACTTAGTAGACTCTGGAAAAGACGGATTCGAAGATACTGAGAATGAACCTACTTCTCCTCCGTGCGGCGTGTTCCTTAGTGCTACGGATCGTGACCTTTACGGAATAAATACGTAAAGGTTTTCTTGGGAAAATTGCTAGTGGTGGGTTCCCGCGTCCTTCCACAGCAGAATTTCAGAGGCGATTTAGTTCCTCTGGCTATTGAAGCCCTAGTACGGGTTAATTGACCGTCGCCTGTTGCTCGGCGTTATATCTTTACGGCCGGGTAGGCGGCATACCGACGCCAGCCCTCCTTTTTTCTCATCCGGGCTTGGGACCGGCAATGGCAGAGTTAACCTACTTCTAACCTACTTCTACTACCACTAAAGTTAACCTACTTTTAAAAGCCCCAAAAAAAAAGTAAAACAAAAGAAGGCAAAATTAGGCAATCCAGACGCTTTGTAACAGAAATCGACATAATTACTTCAGTATGCCACGCCGTGCACCGGTGACCTACATGTCAGTTAAAGGGTTAAGAAAATCTTATAGTACGTAAACCAGTACTGACAAATACCGAATAATATCTATAATAATGTAACTATAGTTGAGACCCTAGAACTTATATCTCAAGGTGGGTGGCGCATTTACGTTGCAGATGTCTATGGGCTCCAGTAATCACTTAACAGATGGGCTGTGAGCTCGTCCATCCATCTAAGCAATAAAAAAAATAATCGGATCGTCTCGTATCGACCTTGTCTACCAAACGAAAACTCGCTTCCATATTTCTAAACAATACATATTGGATTCCGATGTTGCATTGTAATTCTTGTATTTGAATTGCGAATAACTTTAAGCGGATTCCAATTTTTATTTATTCATGTATTAAAAATTTAAACGACACGAATTTTGAATTCAACTTTTAGTTTGTTGCTTTTGTTTCGAATCCGCGTATTTGTGTTTATTATAATGCCATGTCGCCACACTCATTGAGACATGAACGAAATCTCAATTGAATCGGTGTGAAAATAATTAAAAGCATTGCCATAGACTACGGCGTGTATGCTTTTGAGAGCACACACCACTAGTCATTAAATTACTTCAACAACTGAGCAATGTAATTACAAAAAAGAATATAACAAAAGAAAAGCTACTCAGTGAAAATAAAACCACAGCTCTTTTTCCAAAAATAAACTCGATAGCGTAAGGGTCACACGTTATTACCATACAACGCAATAAAGATGAAAGTATGAACATAAAAGAAAGGTCGAATCGTCCACAAAGAGCCTAAAGGGTTGAAGAGCTTCTGGCAATGTGACTGGCGTTCATCTACCCTGCACAATAATGCTAAAAGTAGCCGCTCTCTTAATATAATAAGCCGCTATTTTAAATAATACAATAACACGACATACAAATTGTATTCTTCATTCGACTATGAAGATTATGAAGTTATACTTTATTGCTATGGGTCGATTGATTATGAAGTTATACTTTATTGCTATGGGTCGATTATACGGATTATTTTAAGTGAACTGATCGTTTCAGCTTATAGTTCTCTAAATCATATGGGCCTGTGCACACCACGTTTTTTAACCTTTTATGTTATCTATCCTACAGGGCAGTTTGTTGTCGTTTGTATCGATTCAAACGCGCGACACCGATGCGACCGCTAACGCGAGCGCCTTCCCTGCGGGCGGGGCTTCCCCTCGCAACGAGGGATGTGAAACGGCTAGTAGCAATTACTAGCAATCGAGCAATTTGGAACAAAAAAATGGAGCCTTTCGACGCCGAAAACATCATAACTGAAATTCAAAATCGGCCAATATTGTGGATTATTTGAATTTTATTTTTATTTTTTTTATTGCTTAGACGGGTGGACGAGCTCACCTGGTTTTAAGTGGTTACTGGAGCCCATTAGACACCCACAACGTAAATGCGCCACCCACCCTGAGATATAAGTTCCAAGATCTCAAGTATAGTTACAACGGCTGCCCCACCCTTCAAACCGAAACGCATTATTGCTTCACGGCAGAAATAGGTGGGGTGGTGGTTCCTACCCGTGTGGACTCACAAGAGGTCCTACCACCAGTAAAGATAAAAAATTAAAATAAAAAGAGAAAAATAAAATGTTAAAGAAAAATGCCTGCAATGCCGGTAATTTTCCTTCTTCCTTTTTTTAAAAGCGCATGCAAACAATGCTCTTGACCGACGCCATCTTGCTACTGTTGACGAGGTTCTGCTTAAAAACTCAAAATGCCAGTGCGTATCGATACACACGCACGTCTGTATCGATTCGCGTATTTGAATATATGCAGGTGTGCAAAGGTCTACAGGCTGCGTCTGACTTGCGTGCGTATCGCGTCTGTATCGTTGCACAGGCCCTATCTATTTTCTATTTATATATATATAAAAATGAATTGCTGTTCGTTAGTCTCGCTAAAGCTCGAGAACGGCTCGACCGATTTGGCTAATTTTGGTCTTGAATTATTTGTGGAAGTCCAGAGAAGCTTTAAAAGGTAGATAATTATGAAAATGCTTGGATTTAAATAAAAATAACAGTTTTGTTTTTTCTTTGTGTCCCCCTTCGGGCGGATTCCTTTTGTTTGTTTTAAGTTTATTTTATACAGAAGTTTAGGTCTTTTATTTGTCGATTGAGGCACTACGAAGTCTGCCGGGTCAGCTAGTATAATATAAAATAAAGTTGGGTTTGCTCGAACACTTATAACTCGAGAACGGCAGCATCGATTTTTGTGGTTTGTGACTTGTTATATTTGTTTCCGTCCCGAATAGCAGAATATCGATTAAAAACATTGGAAACAATTTACGAAGAAAATAAAATGAAAGAAAAAAATCATTTTCCATTTAAGTTAGGCGGTATGAAATCCGACGGGCCAGTTGTTGAACTGTCTGTACATATGTCTCTATAGTATATCCCTTTCAATGCAGACATAATATTTCGTATCTTATAACGTAACTTTAACGGTCGTCTGGTGTAGTGGTAAGTGACATGGTCACTACACAAGGGGGTCGCGGGTTCGAATCCCGCCAAGGGAGGATATTTGTATGATAAACATAAAATGTCTTTTCCAGGGTTATGGATATATATTTCATATATGTACGTGTATAATAAAAATATTACATTAATTTCCGTTATCTGGTACCTATAACACAAGTTCTTTACGAACTTACCGCGGGACCAGTTAAAGTGGCGTGGTTGTTAGTAAATATTTATAATTTATAATATTTAATTTAATATAAATAAAAGTGAAAGACATGTTTAGTGTCTTCAGATAGTCACGAATATCCCTATGACGACATTTCACATTTCCTTCCAGAAAGGTCTACAATTATATCCGAAACATCGAACAATAACAGGCGATGACGGATCAGGAGTTTGGGAACGTGATATACACCAGTCAACAAGTAAATGGACGTGAACATTACCATAGTTAAACAAGAATGTGGTACACAGAACCACGCCTCTTGACCTTGGCTAAAAATTTACGTGGATTACAATGTTCTAATCAAATTCAAATGCGCTTATCTTCCTGATTTGCACCCGGCCGGTTGTCATGCTCATAAACAATTCAGTATACTAAATTAATCGCCATAATATATTCTACTACGCATATACAATTTTGTAATATGTGTGTGGGTGATAACAACGTTGTATGTGTTTGTTGTCAAAGATTGGCAACAACAACTTTTCACAGATGCGTTTTCGTTTTTCGAACACGTGGTTTAATGAAACTAACCTAACTTTTTTATTTTAGTGCTGGTCCAATTCGGAATTCAATGTCATATGAAAGTTTTTGTAGGTGTATTTAGATTATTATTATTAGTGTATTTAGATATACATTAAATTATTGTTAATGTTAACGTTAACATAACTTGTATAGGAAACCAAATGATAGTGGTATAATTTCGTTAACTAACTTAGTTTTGATTAACATAAATTAAGTAGAAATTAATAATAGCCTCTAGCTTCGAATCTAGTTGTACCGGTAACAGTAAATTTATTCCCAAAAAAAAAAACAAGATGGTGATTATAGAAAAAAAAAACATCAATTTTTGTTGCCCAACGCTTATTTGAATATAAATAATAAAAAGCATCAACACGCGAAATTCGTGGTATGGTACGGCACGTCGTGCACGAATGCTGTTTTCACCTTGGATTGTTGAACAATATATGACATTTACACATCGACAAAGATTAGCTAAACGAAAAATTATTAACTAAACTATGTTTTTTTTTCGTTTATCTTAGAAAAATAACGTCTTATCGCCACGATAAGGTATCGTGCTCGTGCATGTAACACACAATGACACGTCTATTGAAATAATCTATGTATGTTTTGATGTACTTCGGAGATGTGTGTTACGTGTGGTTACATGTTTACACAGCACAGTTACGAGACTGTGTGCGTATTACCGCGCGGAGTATTTATTTTAGGATCCGGCCGACACCCGGCTCAGTCAATTGCGTCTTTTTACCCGACTAACAAGTGTCAAGTGTGGAATTTTGTAAAATTAACACCACGAAAGTTTTTAATAATGTCAGCGTCACCCATCGCGAGGCAGGCCACTCACAGCCAATCGATTCCTTCAAGGAGGGTCCTGATCACGGATCCCGCTCAAATGCCTGATGTCTATTCCAGCACACCGGGCGGAACCATCTACTCAACTACTCCTGGAGGTAATTCATTTTTTAAATTAATATACAAAATCGTATTGTTACTTTTAGCTGACATTTATTAATCCTTATCGGCTAGACGGCTTGATGCCAGTAATGACGATAACATCAATCGATGAGTTATGTAATAAAAACATGTGTCACCTTACAATGTGTAAGCTAAATCAAATGAGGTGTTGCACGTGTGAAGCTCGGACGATAACCTTTGAACTAGTTAAGCAATAAAAACAAATCCTGTGAAGATACGGCGAGAAACTCAGTGGGCTGTGTCTGCGAGTAAATTAACCCACAGACACAGCCCATTTAGTTTCTCGCCGGATCTTCTCAGTAGGTCGCGTTTCTGATCCGGTGGTAGATTCTGCGAAACACGGCTCTTGCTAGGGTTCGTGTTAGCAACAACGTTAGGTTTGAGCCCCGTGAGCTAACCTACTCGCCCGGTTACGATGACATAGCCTCTCAAGGCTATCGGCATAGGTAGGGAAAAAAAAAAAACAAATCATAATCACAACACCTAAAACCATACAGCCACAAAAAATATAAAATAAATATTATTGTCAAGTACCCAGATTAATAAGTACCTACTAGGTCCAACTACTAGTAAAACAGATGAAATCATTGTCTTAATCCTACGCCCTTAAGTTCAGCAACCTCGGTAGTAACCGGTTAAAAGCGGTTCCAGTCAATTATCTCCGTTGTCACTAACCTCGCGCAAGTGATGCATGGTAATTGTAGGATCTGACATTAAATATAGATATGATTTGTAATTATTTAAACTAGACATTAATTTATGTCAATAAACTTCAACTACTTTATTAAAGTAAATGGCTCATAAGATGAAACTATAGTTTTCTGAACAATTAATGAGTACAATTTATTATTATGTATTTTATTGTTGTATCTAGGGCACAAACGGCAAATAAAAAAGAAATTAGGTTATTTTAAGTGGTCCTAAAAGATCGTAATGATAATTGTCTTTCCAATTTTTCTTTTATTTTCTTTATTGCTTAGATGGGTTGACGAGCTCACAGCCCACCTGGTGCTAAGTGGTTACTGGAGCCCGTAGACATCTACAACGTAAATGCGCTAAACACCTTGAGATATAAGTTCTAAGGTCTCAAGCATTTGGTTACAACGGCTGCCCCATCCTTCAAACCGAAACGTATTACTGCTTCACGGCAGAAATAGGCAGGGTGGTGGTACCTACCCGCGCGGACTCACAAGAGGTCCTACCACCAGTAAAAATTATCAATTATGAGATGTATCCCTGTCTTAGTCGAAATTCTGCCATTGATTCGCTCTAGAAGTACATGTATCTTGACTTCCTGAATAGCGTCTATAAACCCTTTATGGTGCTTAAGTCAGGATCACCCTTGCAGGACCATTGATTGTAAAAAGTATAATATCGACGCTTGAAAGGCAAACGTGTCTAAGCGACAGTGCGTGAACTTTACAGTAGACTAATTTAAAGTTGAATTACCTGAAAACAAACTTCATTTTAACGAATCTAGTTGTAGTAGAATTTAGCTAGTAGCTGTAGGATTTAAATGATTTTAATAGACATAGAAACATATTTTTTTTGCGCATCGAATATGGTTATTGCCTATCATTTATGTACAAAGCAGTTATTGTCGCTTAGTCACGTTTGTCTTCCAAGCGTCGATATGCATTATGTAGATTAAACTCTAGGAGCACTACCGGAAAGTCACCTAAATTTTTAATTTGTTTTTTCAAATTGTTCCTTAACTATTTTGTTATTCGAATCTCGAATAGGTAATTAATTATATTGTAATTCGGAAACCGGATTTAATACGCCTCCAACAATTAAATTTTCGTCGTTCGTTTTGAACGTGAATGTATCTAAAATTATTACAGTTTTATGTTATCAATGACCTTGTTTTTTTTTCATCTGTTGTTTTCGTTTTGTAGTGTTCGTTTTATCGCTTGAAACGTGGTCTAGTCGATCGTAGTTTTTAATTGAGAGAAATTGCCTTGTTTATTTGCAGTCGTGCGTTCATTGCTTTAGGGGCTTGAGCGATTAAGGCTTATGGGGCTTTCGTCCTGTAAGCTAATAAGCTTTTCACATTATTTTTTTTTTTATTGCTTAGATGGGTGGACGAGCTCACAGCCCACCTGGTCTTAAGTGGTTACTGGAGCCCATAGACATCCACAACGTAAATGCGCCATCCACCTTGAGATACAAATTCTCAGGTCTCAGTATAGTTACAACGGCTACCCGACCCTTCAAACCGAAACGCATTACTGCTTCACGGCAGAAATAAGCGGGGTGGTGGTACCTACCCGTGCGGACTCACAGGAGGTCCTACCACCAGTAAAATTGAAATATCATGTTAATCTTTTCGATACCTTTATCTATGTAGCCAAACAATAGCATAGTTTTCTGAGAAGCAACATGTGTTTAAATAAAATATATTTCCGTTTCAGGTACAAGAATAGTGTACGAAAGGTCGTTCATGTTATCCCTTCGGCAATCTCCGATTTCCCAAACGCCACCGCAATGTGCACTTCCCGCAGCCCTACTGAAGAATCCGTCTTCGGTACCCAACGTGCAGCCGGCCAGCACACAAAAACCTCGATCTAACTCGATATCATTCGACGAGTCGCAGGAAACCTTCAGCATGGATCTCTAAGCTAGTCATTAATTTTCTGAATACTTAAAACCTGTTATTGTCAAATACGGCTTGCCACCGCAAGCTTGCGAATGTTTCGCTTGCTCTGTCTTTTAGACGTCTGTGGGCTGTTTGTGAAGTTAGCCAGAGCTAAACACAACAAAAAAACATGTTTGACAGGACATCATTTCCTATTTAGGTCGCTAGTGGCGCTGTAGAAGTTAATCTCATTGACAGTGATATTATTATTGTTTTTGTGGATTATTACCGAATGTTTCATGGTTTGTGTTAGCAAATACGGGTTTTGGTTTCGGCAAATTACTTTTTTTTCGTTATTATTAGGTATACTTTCTAGTTTTGTTAAGCGTGACTGAACTTTTAGTGTTGCGTTCAAAACGCTATCCTTCGCCATCAATTTGACACCAAAAACGAAATTAAACCTTTCAAAATTCTAATTTCGAATTACTGTCGCGATTGAGAGAAGGAAGAGTCCCTGTAAATATTACTTGTATAATTTTAAATTACGCGTTTGACGCACAGTTATGTAGGTGCTGACTGTAGTATTTTTTTATAGTTTTAAGGCGAATAGCAAGTGCCATTTGTAGGAAGATATTATATTATATATCTTTCTGTTTGGATTTGCTTATATTGTGCAATGCAATCTCATTTAATTCAGACAGTTGTCAGTAAAAATAAAATTTATGCCATAAAAATCAAAATGAAGATTGCTTCTTGTTATAACAACGCCATCTATCAAAAATGGCTTGAACTAGAAAACACAACCAAACAATTTTCATGAACAGAAAAAAAAGATTGAAAGACAGAATAAGAATTACGAAAAATATCAAAGGATAAGCCAAAATGAACTTAAGATGATATTATATTAAAAGCATTTATTGTATAATATTAAATAATAGAGACGAATGTTTTGTAAGTAAAATACTAATATTAAGTCCCATTTCTTTGTATGGACAACGTCCGAACATGATTTTTGTGATTTGTGCTTAAATAATGGATGAATGCATTGCAGCGCTGTTGTTTGATGATATATTTCTGGACTGCCAGTCATGATATTATAAACAAAATAAATGAATTAAAACACACATATTTTTTTTAATTTCAAATCTGCTTTTTTCTTCTTCGGAACTCCGTAAAGGATAGAAAAATCTCGACAATATGAATAACGGTATCGCCAAAAAAGTTCATCGCCATCATAAATTACATTACGATCCTTCCGCGAAGAGCCTTTTGTTTCTTAAAGACAGACTAAACAAATATTGTATACCTTTCAGTTATTTTTTCTGTACCGAGATTACTGCAATATACGGGCAAATGATCTCAAGATTTGTGTTAATTTGTTAACAAAGGTCGCAGATGTTTCTGTTTGTAGGCCATGCTTGATTGGAACGCGCGGATATAATGACCAAACATATAGTTAGAAAACATTACAAAAAAACTCAAAACGTGACAATTGCGACTTGTTTGATCTGTTAATGAACGCTTTCGAACAGAATTTCAAAGGAATCCTTTTTTTAAATCTGAAAATTAATACAAGCATCCACGGAGTGCTCTTGAGAACGAAAGTTGCACTTCTAATATTATCACGTAACGTTGAATTAATGATCAATTAAATTAAAATTATCTTGAGAAACAATCGAACACGCTATTTAAACATTTTCAAACACAAACATTACTACGGTTATAACAATTTGATTTCAATTTCAGGACTCATTCGCGTTGCGGAGTATACAGGTCCCAGTAATCGCAAAATGAATTCGCCAGCCTTAATTACTAAAAATAATATGTATAACCTATAAAATAATGATTATGTACCTATCCAATTTTTACTCATATTTCAATTTCCACAGAGTTCATTGAACTTTTGTTCGGTTAATAATGAATCCGTATCACGCGTGCAATTTATGATTGCATACAAAAATACGCCTTATAATAAAGTACTTAATGTTTTATTTCGTTGCCTGTTTGATGATCAACCCCGATTCTCCCTCGCCCCTGTCGACTTAATACGTCTGGAACTAATCGGCTCGGATATTTGCTCTAGAATCCGCCTTGCCTATTAATGGGATACAAATAGGAGTCATGTCGAGATTTGCTGTTTTTAGAATAAAAATCAAACTATTTAATACTATAATTAAAACGATATTATTTTAACGGCTTAATTTTGCTACGGGGCCCGTATGTATATTAACTCTCTGCGGATAATCAGATCCTGTTTCTGCAGGATAGCCGTCGGGGCAGCGTGGTGTTTGAGAAACGTTGATCTTCACAACGACCTTAAAGTAGAACCGATATCGTCTTTTCGCATTAACAGTGTCCAATTCGGAACAAGGTGACACTTTACAAAACTTGCATAAGGCCCGTCATGACTTACGCGAGTGTGGTGTTCGCTCACGCGGCCCGCACACACATAGATACCCTCCAATCTCTACAATCCCGCTTTTGCAGGTTAGCCGTCGGAGCTCCGTGGTTCGTGAGGAACGTTGACCTACATGACGACCTGGGCCTCGAATCTATCCAGAAATACATGAAGTCAGCGTCGGAACAGTACTTCGATAAGGCTATGCGTCACGATAATCACCTTATCGTTGCCGCCACTGACTACTCCCCGAATCCTGATCACGCAGGAGCCAGTCACCGTCGACGCCCTAGACACGTCCTTACGGATCCATCAGATTCAATAATCTTTGCATTAGACGCCTTCAGCTCTAACACTAGGAGCAGGCTTAGGGACCTCGGTAACCGTACTCGTCGAACTCGACAAAGAGTTCGCCGTGCAACCTAACCCATGAATCAGCTCCCTGAGTTTCTCGCCGGATTTTCTCAGCGGCTCGCGATTCCAATCCGGTAGTAGATTCATTCGCGAAGTAGCTACTCTTGAGCTGTTAGGTCTCCTTCGGAGGCGCTAGGGTAGCTGTTAGCAAATCCTACCCCTCCTGGCTAAGCCTTTGCTCGCCCACCTGTCCTGGTGAAACTGGAAAGGCCTCCGGGCCACCAGTAATCCTTCAATCATAAAAAAAAGTTTTAATGCGAAAAGACGATATGTAAGTCTCTGAAGGAAGCGTGAGAAGGCTATTATGAAAAAGCGGCGCGTCACGGTAACCCTTTTATCGTGACCGCCGGTAAATACATATGGGACCGAGGCGACGAGTCAGTGGGTCACAATTCCGATTCTGCCGCTGGGCCGAAAAGCTCTGCAGTGGTGACTGCGTACCGGAAAGCGCAGCGTGGGCCTCCCAGATGGATCCCTAGATGGACTGAGGACCTGCTAAAGGTTGCGGAAATTCGTTAGATGCAGGCTGTGTAAGACCAGTCATTGTGCTAAATCTTGGGAGACCTATGTCCAGCAGAAGACGTCTGGGGGTTTAAAAAAAAAAACGAAACACCTTTAATTCGGTTTGTAATTTAAGCGTTTAGTTTTTTTTAAACTACTGTGTGCTTAGTGCGAGTTTCTTAACGTTCTCGATAGCGTAAAAGTTAAGTCAATTTTGTATGCAGTTGGTACAGCGCCCCTAGCAGCAAACGTAGCCAACGATCCCATGCCATACAAATTTTTATATGAGCCAACTTTTACGTTGTCGAGAACGTTAAAAACTCGCACTAAGCACACTGATCCCTACTGATGTTACAAATGTTAAAATGTGTTTCTTTGTCCTTCTATCACATCGAAACGAGGCAAGGGATTGACATGATTTTTTTAAAGTGATAGTATTAGAGGAGGAGACTGACATAATGCTTCCAATTATTCCGAATAAAAATCCCTTTTCCATGCGGAACTACACTGATACTTTTCCTGGACCACACGAATGAAGCCGTCGGTAACGGATAGTCTATTACTAACTTTACTAAATAATGTGTATTTGATTTTTAGTAGTTTTTGTTTATATAAGTCCGCCTAAGCGTAACCCCTTTAGTCTGCCAATATAGTAGATGTGGCAGTGGTTTTGAAATTTATTTCATGATTGTGAAATTGCACAATTTCCTCTTTATGGTAGCTGTCGATACAATTTTCCCATTCCAAATATAGATTGATAATTTTTTTTTTGCTATGCTTTCGTAAATTTCTTTTTGCGTTGAAAGAATTTTCCTGTAACGTAAATTTAACAAGGAATAGTTTCGTCTGTACCAACCAATTTTGCTGACGCCCGACGCATGAGATAAATATGAACTACTAGTTAAGAACTAATAAAACAGTATTTTGTATATTTTTTTAAATCAATATATCAAGACAACCAGCTTTAGAAGTTGAATTTTCCCGAATCTAGGCAGACGGCTATACTTACTTACATTTTAAATTCTATTCGATCCGTGTAACTTTTTTTAATTTTTTTTATTGCTTAGATGGGTGGACGAACTCACAGCCCACCTGGTGTTAAGTGGCTACTGAAGCCCATAGACATCTACAAAGCAAATGCCACCCACCTTGAGATATAAGTTCTAAGGTCTCAGTATAGTTACAACGGCTGCGCCACCCTTTAAACCAAAACGCATTACTGCGACACGGCAGAAATAGGCGTGGTAGTGGTACCTACCCGTGCGGACTCAAAAGAGGGCCTACCACCAGTAAAAAACTTCAAGTAAACTGGCCGCACATTGGTTGGTACAGAAAAAGAAAAAAAATCGATAAACCTAAATAATCTACATATCCATTCGTTGAAAGGTCAAGCACGCGTTGGATGAATGCGAAACAGTAATCAAAGTGACGCCCGTGGCCGGACCGAGGACGACCGTAATGTACTTATCCGAAGCCCTACGAGACGTTTAGCGCGCGTGTTTACAGACAATGCAATATACGGCTTAGTTTAGGACATCGTCTCGTCTTCTCGCATTAAAACTGTATAATCTCAAAACTTACAAATTTTACGGGAGAGTGTTTTAAATATTTTTAATATTAATCATCTTTGCAACATTATTTTTTTATTTTTTACCAGTTACATTATCTGTCTTTTAAATTAAGATAAAATTATGTATTAATTATGTTAAAAAAAAACTAAAACTAAACTACGCTCTTTTGATAGTATTTATGAAAAAAATACTGGTGATACAAAATGATTCCGCCATATTAACTCAATTTCGAATATTTTTGGAAATTGTACACTTTTAATGCGAAAAGACGAACTGTGTACGCTCGTTTTGATTGTCAATTTTGAATCTAGAGTGGTTAACATCTTAATTAGTGTTAGTTAGTGTGCATCTCTGGTAAACAGAGTGAGGGCCAGCTCCAACAGTATCCTGAGCATGATCGCAAGCAGGCTGGACTGTATATACATGGGTCGCTGTGGTGCCATCTCCCATGGGATGTTACCACAGTAATTCATTGTGATGTAAATATAACTACTATTAACAATTTATATGAGTCATGGATACTTGAAATAAAAACATTATTATTATTATTATTATTATTATTAGTCGAGAATTCTTAGATTTTTTTTTATAGCTTAGATGGGTGGACGAGCTCACAGCCCACCTGGTGTTAAGTGGTTACTGGAGCCCATAGACATCTACAACGTAAATGCGCCACCCATCTTGAGATCTAAGTTCTAAGGTCTCAATATAGTTACAACGGCTACCCCACCCTTCAAACCGAAACGCATTACTGCTTCACGGCAGAAATAGGCAGGGCGGTGGTACCTACCCGTGCGGACTCACAAGAGGTAAATTATTAGTATTTATTTTAATTTTAGTAAAGTCTATGAATTCGTGTTTGGTCAAAATTACGTTGAGTTCAAAGTAGAGCTTGGGATGAGAGAGCAAGACCCTACGAGTCTACGCAATTTGCCAGGATATGCGATTAGGATGTATTAAATATGTTTACAGGCGTCCCTATGCGGTGTGGTAAAAGCACATGCTACGCCCATACGACATAATGTGGAGTAAGAAGAAGGCGCTTACGATTGAATACGTATTACCCATCTTTCTGTGTGTCGTGGGGGTCAGTTCCGCAATGGCTAATTCTATGTGTCGCTAACAACTGTGGCGGGTAGCCATCATAGAACACTAGATTTTTGACATTTGAATTTGACATTTTGAAGATAAGTTACAATAAAAACTACGAAGAAATATTACTGCAGCCGGTCTTCGTTCTCGTCGAACGAAGGGTTCGACGAGTAGATTAACCCACAGACACAGCCCACTGAGTTTCTCGCCGGATTTTCTCAGTGGGTCGCGTTTCCGATTCGGTGGTAGATTCTGCAAAGCACGGCTCTTACCACAGTTCGTGTTAGCAACGTCGTCAGGCTTAAGCCCCGTAAGTTCACCTACTAGTTAAGGTTACGCTGAAATAGCCTCTCAAGGCTATAATAAGCATAGCTAGAAAAAAAAAAGTTAATGCAAAAATTTAATTTTCTCTTCGTTTTTGTTTTTCTAAAATAAATAGGCTTATAAATGTTCTATAATATTAAAAATAATATAAATTTAAATTCGTTTGCCTATTTAAATGACAACGAGCGATAATTAAAAATTCATTCCACGACGGTAGGTACACAAGCGTGTTCGGTAATGGAAAAGCTCACCGGGCGTCGATTCTTTATTAAAACGACGGTTTTCAATGAGTTCCGTATTTAGGTCAGGTCAATGTGACGAAACGAACCCGTTCATTAACGTGGAATATTTTGAAATAGCTTAAAATCTAATTATTTTGGACATATTTTTTTTTTTCGTGATATTTTTACAGGTATATTCGGGCGGGTAGCTTTTTAACGAATTATAAACGTTCTCAGATGTTAATTAAGTAAGTTATACATAACCGAAATCCTGTTGTGTACATTGGATTGTGTTAGGGTTAGTGTCAAGGATCACACTGCGTACGTACGTCAACAATCAATGGATTAAAAAGACGAAAAGAACTCTATCCGTTCGCAGTCAATGTCACGCACACATCTTGAGCGATCCCTGCAAAATTTATAATGGAATAAAGGAATTTACATACATTTTTTTTGGTAATTGCTCAGATTGATGGATCAGATCATGGCCCACCCGGTATTAAACAGTTACTGGACCCCTTGGGAATAAACATCGTGAATATAGCCACCCGCCTCACAAAACGCTCTATCATTAGTAAAATATACATGAGCTCTACGAACGCTACACAGCTATTTAGGCTTATCTCTTCGAAAAAAAACTTTAGGATAGTATTCAAATGTCGACGAATAAAAAGCACTTTTGTCACTAGGTTTTAATAAGAAGAGCATTCTTAATGACACATTATGAGACATTATATTCGAAACAAATATCTACCTATTGAATACCACCGACTTGATTATCCAAATGTACATAGTCGTATCTCCTGTTTTTATCAATTAGACTCAAAGAGGCCGCCATAGGCCGCGGAATGTATTTCCTTTAGTTAATCTCTAGTGTTTTGGAAGAAGAGTTTTCTTTTTCTTCTGTAATTCACGTGGGAGCCGAGAGCGGATTGATCGGCTCCTCAAAGCCAATTGATAGCGTTGTTACGCTAGAAGTTTTCCAACGTAACCTCGACCGTAGAATAGGCTCGAGAATGGCCTAACTACGTATTGTGCGTACGGAAAATCTAAACAGTTCACGTTTATTCAGACAGCTTCCATTCACGAGGAAGGCTTTATTGGTTGGTTACCGCATTATTGCGTAACCACTGCAACATTATGTTTACAAACGTGGTCTTTGTCGACAGAACCGATTGAAGATAAAGATTGTGGCCTGTGAGTTGATTGTATGAGCCCTAATTCTGTATTGCTGGACATTGGCCCCCACATCGTAGTCTACAAGTTATTGCAGAGTTAGCCGGATCAGCTAATAGGATTATTGCGAATGTTGCAGACTGCTTGTTTCACATAGTTTGATTACCTTTTGAGGCTATATTAGGGGTTCATTGGTAATTTCATAGTATCGAATAATTCAGATATTCCGAGCATAATTAAAATACTATACGACATTTAGCCAGCCATAATGCGTTGAACGACTTTTAGCCCAAAGACCAAGACTATGGTCTCAATTTCACTTTGTGACCGAACCATATTTACCATTTATTTTCTCCGTCTAGTCGTTAATGATTCACGTATAATCAATACTGCGGAGAAACGTTTCGTATTATGTGCGTGCTTATCGTACATAATTCGAGTTTTTCCACGACTATTCCTTGAATGAGAGTAATTTTAACTATACGATTGTAATTTATTGTGCTCTCTTTATATGTACAAGTTTTTTTTTTTTTTTATTGCTTACATGGGTGGACGAGCTCACAGCCCACCTGGTGTTAAGTGGTTACTGGAGCCCATGGACATCTACAACGTAAATGCGTCACCCACCTTGAGATATAAGTTCTAAGATCTCAGTATAGTTACAACGGCTGCTCCACCCTTCAAACCGAAACGCATTACTGCTTCACGGCAGAAAAAAGAATAAGACGATTAAAAGAAATAAGACGAAAATACCAGGTAAAAGCTAAAAGACATGTTTTTTGGCAGTTATAAAGTTTTCAGTGGTTATCAATGTGGTTCTTTATCTGATCTAATCATGATGCTGGCACTCATTACGTTCACTCATAATTTATCCAATAATCTTGTTATGTCGATAGATTGACCGACGTCTCGAGGTGGAGAGTTTTGATTGGAATTAATATTAGATTAGTAATACAGTGGCTTAATGCGGAGGAGGTAGTAAGAGTCAGGTTTGTTTACCGGAGCGGGCGGGGCTCGGGTCGCGTCAGCTGGGTGCGCGCGCAGCGGTCGATAGCGTCCCGACGGTCGGACCGCACCGCGTCGGCGTCGCCCTATCGAGCCCACACAGGCCCTCGCCGCCGCCGGTCGCGAACGTGATGCATGCGGGGACTTAGCGGCTGCACGCGCGCGGGCCTCATGGGCACCGTGCTGAGCTTCAGTCCGCGCGAGCGGCGACCGCCCGCCGCCGCGCCCCAACCCGATCGCGCCGCCCTCGCCTACTCCTACGAGCGTCTGAACAACGCCAAGAACAGGGAGAACCGCGAGCTGCCGCGGGACGAGCGACGCGCCACTCTCGACGATGCTGCCAAAATCATATCCGAGAAGACGGCCCTCGAAAAGAATCTCAAGAAGCATTCTCTGTTCATAAACGCTTTATCTTGGAAGAGGTTCTCGACAGCGAACAATAACAAGAAGAAGCTAGAATCGAAGAGCAAGAGCGTGACGACATTCCGCGCGCCGCTGACGGACAATGCGCCGCTCGATCGCAACAAGAATGTTAGCGTGCAGGGGGGATACCCGCGGCCGGTGCCTGCGCCCCTACCGCCGCCTCCAGCTGAGGTGGTGCGAGCTAACGCACTCAACAACAATGTGTGCTACGCGGAGAAGCTGCCAGCTACGACGGTGGGGCCTGTGGTCGCACCGCGGAAGACCATAATCCAGGCCTCGACCTCAGAGCTGCTCAAATGCCTCGGCACGTTCTTGCATGCGCGGTGCCATCGCTTGCGTGACTTCCAAGCCGGCGACGCGGTCATGTGGCTGCGAACCGTCGATCGCTCTCTGCTTTTACAGGGCTGGCAGGTAATATTTGCAGCCGTGACTATCATTTCGTACATGATCTCTTTTTCAAAACACAGATAGCTTGATTGTTTTGTAGTATGTTGTGGTTTATATAATTTATTTTATATGTATTTCTTATCTATGTATCTTTGTATATATCTGTATGTATGTATTTGTTTTGGCAATGTAATTTATAACCTAGTAGGTATTCATTTTACTCATGTCTACTGTAACTCTTTAAATTATCGCCATGTATTAACTTTACCACAGCTACGCACTTTCTGAGTCTTGCTCTTCATCAACGAGGGTTAACTGGAAGAGAATGTCTGCATGGCCTTAAGTTCGCCTTTGTACAATATTTGTGCAATAAATAATTTTCATTCATTCATTCATTCATTCATTTCGTAAATAAAGCTGATTGGTCAACGAATTCATAACCAGATTAATTAATCACTAATTAATTACGAAGCTTTCTTATTATTGTTATTTATTTATTTATGTACACACAAAAAAGAAGACATAGTACAGAGTAACAGGAAAATTATGTACAAAGGCACTGCTTATTTCTTTAAGAAATCTCTTCCAGCAAACCTGCGAGAGGATTATGAGAATAATAATTAAAAGTGATGAGTGTGTGTAGAACAGCTAAAATAACAAATACAACATACAAAATATTATAAGTAACACAGTATATACGAAGAGTATAGAAAAATGATCTTCAATGAATTGCTTTCGTTAGTGTTGCCATAATATTTGCAAGTAAAGCAGGACCTTCTTTATATTGCGAAGCAGTAATGTCCCGACGAATTTAGTTTCGCACGTAATGGTCGATTAAAATTAATAACACACAAAATCGTTGTGGCTTAGCAGTCATTATGGAAGCAGAAGCCATAAAATGTCCTTGTTTAATGTTTATGGACCGGGCTTCGTGCTGCCGAAATATGTATTCGTGTAATCAACGCGATACGAATCGTGCTTTGTTCTTTCATTTTAAAGTACTATTACGGAAAAGGCGCGTAATTGTCGGTTGAATGTCTTAAAGTAATGTTAAGGCTGCTTTTCATATAAAAATAAAATATTTTAACTTATAGAATCAAGCCACGTGTTGACTGATTTTTAAAAATTATATTCTAAGATGGACATCAAACTAAAATCTACTAAAAATGTAGAGTAGACATTGTTTTAAAATCATTAAAACAGAGTGATTAGTGAATAGACAGCAGTGACCTCTGGCTCACACGCGAACTCTTGTTTTGTGGGAAAAGGACAGATAGACGCACTATCCCTTTCCCTCTTAATGCCTCTCCTAATTTTTCAACGCTTTAATCTCAAAACTTTATCAATAATGCACCTGTTCAGCTCAGTCAAATATTAATTAATAGTAAAATTCCGTTTCTATTTTATTTGAAACATCAACATAAACAAAAGAGTATTTACTAAAGATAACCACAGTACTTGTTGAGACCAACCTCTTTAAGCGCGTACTTATTTGAACATACATGACAAAGTATGTTTTATTGTTTATTCCAAATGATACAATCACTAATTAGTATATTAATAACAGTTTAAAATTACGTAATAATTATTACTCGTTTATTCTTCGCTGCAGCTTGAGATAGCAGCATAGTTACGAAGAAATTAAAATAAGATTAGCTCATGTTAAATTTTCCATTCAACCAATACATAGAGCACACCACAGCCCACTCACAGTTTCTCGCCGGATCTTCTCAGTGGGACGCGATTCAGATCCGGTGGTAGATTCAGCGAAGCACTGCTCTTGCTAGGTCTAGTGTTAGCAAATTCTCTCAGGTTGAGCCTCTGAGCTCACCTACACATCAGGGCGTCGCTGTAATAGCCTCATAGACTACCAACGAATAGGTAGGGAAAAAACAAACACACACACACACACCAACTCCGGTCCACGCGAAGTAGAATAGTCCTTTAGACTACCAACGAGTTGGTAGGGAAACTAAACACATAACAGAAAAAGCATTTCACAGGATCGTGGCCTAAAGCATAAGAATCCCGATTTACTCATAGCAGGCGATGCGACTATTCCGATGTTGAATCCTAGCAAGCCCTAAATCAATTTTTCTAAGGACATGACGTATTTAATACTTGAACATGACTGACGATAAAGGATATTAAGAATTATTATTGGTATAAGAATTATATAGAAGAATTAATTATTACAAGGTAGTGTGTGTAATGTTTTTTTTATTGATTTAACGTATATTTAAGGCATAATTAAAAAAAAATTAACATTCTGCACTCCTTCTCTATATTCTCTATAAGTGTGGGAAATTTCATACTCCTCCGTCCGCGCAATTTTCGTAAAAAAGGGTACAAAGTTTTTCCTTCACGTATTAATATATAAGAATTATTATTAGAAAATATTATAAGCCCGCATCTATGGCAGGTAAACACTTCATTCGTTTACCACCATCGACCAGTTCCACATATCGATAACCTAGCAGGACATTCGAAGCCTGGCCAAGAAAAAAGCTATATCTGCCGCGACATGTCAGGCGTTCCGGTTTGAAGACCGGGCCTGCCTTACTTCGAGATGTCTCAAAAGGCATTTGCGTGTTTTAGACGTATTTAGTTCTTCTACAACATAATCTCGCATTTATCTATCTTCTATCTCTATATATAAAAATGAATTGCTGTTCGTTAGTCTCGCTAAAACTCGAGAAAGGCTGAACCGATTTGGCTAATTTTAGTCTTGAATTATTTGTGGAAGTCCAGAGAAGGTTTAAAAGGTAGATAAATATGAAAATGATCGGAATTAAATAAAAATAACAATTTTGCTTTTTCTTTGATGTCGGACGGATTCCTTTTGTTTGTTTTAAGTTTATATTATACAAAAGCTTAGGTTTTTTATTTATCGATTGAGGCACTTCGAAGTTGGCCGGGTCAGCTAGTCTATTTATAAATAAGCAAAACAAACAGCAATAGATTTTTTTGTTGCCGTATATGCAGACCAGCATACGGCCATAAGTGGTTACCGTTGCTCATTGACGTCAGCAATGCCAGGGGCAGAGCCAAGCCACTGCCTACCGTTTAATACTCTCCACATAGATTGAGAAGCTTTAGTATTATCAAAATAAATCGGAAGTTTTTCTTTTTCCAAATATCACTGTCAAAACAATTAATATAGGTCCTGTACATACGTAGTTTAAAACAAAAAATATATAGCTACGCCTAAACAGCATCTTTTTTCTTTTAAGCTGATCAAATTGGTAGAATTATTGTTTTGCCATCGGTACTCTTGATTCGTGAAATTTTTTGGTCAAATACGATGAAAAATTCATTACACACAGATAGCTGGATGAGTCAAGCTAGTAAAAGTGTGTTAGAAACATACTATAAGTTCTATTTATATTATATTAAATTTCAAAATCGAGAAAATTTTCATTACGCTATTTGTCGCCGGCGTTTATTTAAAATTGTCGAGTAAACTTTCATTTGTTTTACTGTTGCATTAGTCAGCGTGTACACAGATGCTGGAAGATGGTCACCGTCCACGGTCATGGCCTACAGTAAAATGGTGAGAGTGCTGTGTTAGTTTCAAGAAAAACATATAAAAAAATACCTCATGCCTCTACGGATTGTAGAACCAGTTAGCATGGGTGATTTCCACCACGATCACTTATAATTTAAAAAGAGGTTACGTTTGTTGGATAAGTCTATAAAGCCGCATGTAGTACTGTTGGTAGGATCTCTTGTGAGTCCGCGCGGGCAGGTACCACCACCTCGCCTGTTTCTGCCATGAAGGGTGGGGCAGCCGTTGTATACTGAGACCTTAGAATTTAAATCTTAAGGTGGGTAGATCATTTACGTTGTAGATGTCAATGGGCTCCAGTAACTACTTAACACCAGGTGGACTGTGAGCTGGTCCACCCATCTAAGCAATAAAAAAATGGCCTTACGCAATAGAGTGCTCCATACTCATATTTGATGTTGGATATAATCATTGGTATGCATGCCTAAGTCAGATCCACTAAAGGCTCATCCCACAAGTACCTAAATCGCCGGCCCTTCAATTTGCGTAAAAGCCTTCATATAAAATTCAACGCTCCGTCTCAAGCCGCGAGAAGCTTACTTGCCTTTTTAACTTTATTCGTCTTTTGAAATTTGCTTTAACCAATACATTATAATATTATTGACCACCGAAATAGCCGCTTGGTCACATAAAGTCATTTCACTTTTATAAATATTTTTTGATTTCTCTCAATGCAGATAAATCTCTGCTAGCGCAGTGTTAATTTTTCAATGAACTTCTTGAAGAATTCAGGTGTACGTCAGTCGATAAACTCTTTTAAGGCATTTTGATTGTCTTTTGGCTATTAAATATCGAATATAGATTCATTCTTAGTATCTTCGGATTCGTTTTTCCTAGAATCTACTAGATATTCCGGCGCCTTAGTCAGAAGATCGAAGACAGAAATCGACATAATTACTTCAGTGCGACACAGGTCACCGTTGAACTACATGGCAGTCAGCGTGTTATCAAATACAATACATTTTGCATCACAATTGAAAATGTGCTTCCAAGCTTGCTTTCCCTTAGTTTCTGTGTCTGTTATGCAACGCAAGGCATACTTTAACGCGATCGTTGCGATGGCGATCTTTCAATTCGTGCGGCACCCACTTACCAAGTTTTTTATCGTGATAATTTGACGAAAATGGACCAATATGATTTTGATACTAACATTGGAAGCTACTGCTAACTCAGTGGTAGATTGAATTTCGTCAGCTTCCAGTATCGCCTTTAATTCATCGTTGTTGACTTTAGGTTTTGGGCGACTACGGGGTTTATTTTTTAGATAAAAATTTCCATGTCGGAAGTTTTTAAATCAATAACGAATCTTGCATTCGTACTTTATAGTGTTCACTCAGTATACACCGATAATGTTGAAATCATCATTATCATCATCATCATGGTCCCAAGCCGATTTGGGCCACGGCGACCAAAATTTGCTGTTTAATAACTTCTAGGCTAATGTCCGCGCTTCTTATGCGCTCTAATATGTCTATGGTAGCCTATCTTTTATGTTGAGAGCCCTTTGTGTGGGACTGCTAACGCAACGGAATTCGTGTTCTGTGATTTATTCTCTATCTATGATCTGTTTATATCATGTGCATATTGATGATAAATATACAATTACAGTGAAAACAAAACTAGTTAATCAATAAACAAATATTATGTAACTGAATTTGAAAATTGTATTCCATCTTTTTCTAAATAAGTTTCAGCCATACATAAATAAGGTTTCAAAGACATTGTTGTAAAATGGCAATTTTATAGGTACATTATTAATATCTTTTATTTAGATTTGTATGATCACAGAAGATTTAAGCCTACCGCCATTGCCTGAAGGATTAAGGCCCTGTGTACTCGTATGAAGCGATGCGCTAATACCGAAGACTTAAATAAACAACAATACAAAATAAATACAAAGTCTGGTACGAAATTTTGAGCGAATCGCGTATCTAGTACGCTACGGACGATTTTACTCCAATTAAGGAATAACCCGATAATATATAAATTTCTCTAATTAGTAAGCCTATTTTGAATCCGGTTTTTTTTTACAACAATTAAGTATATTTCTGTCGTATAGCACTAATGATTATTGATTTAAAGGCGGGATCCGGGTGCCGTCAAACGCGCCTGCAGCAGAAAAATTTGAAAATATCGGTACATAATAAAAACAATAAACCATAATAGTAGTTTTTTTTAAATAGTGACTCGCGACACTTTAACGAGGAATCATGATGTTCGAAAGAAAAAAACCTAGAGCTATGTGACGAATAATTCGGGGAATTACATGAAAATCTAATATTAACAAAACCTACGTTGTGAAACTTTTTGTTTAGCGTTTTAAGAATTCGTTGACGTCATTCTGTTTATGGCTTTACAATTAGAGTTTTATATAAAGCCTTTTTTTCCCGTTTCGCAAAATTTCCTTCTGGACATTATTGTGCAAACATAGTAGGTATGTATAATTTGTACATGAAAAGTTTTTTACGCGCTCGCGTTTACAAAGGATATTCGGTTGGATACCTACATATTTTTCACTGGTGGTAGGACCTCTTGGGAGTCCGCACGGGTAGGTACCACCACCCCGCCTATTTCCGCCGTGAAGCAGTAATGCGGTTCGGTTCGAAGGGTGGGGTAGCCGTTGTAACTATACTGAGACCTTAGAACTTATATCTCGAGGTGGGTGGCGCATTTACGTTGTAGATGTCTATGGGCTCCAGTAACCACTTAACATCAGGGGGCTGTGAGCTCGTCCACGCATCTAAGCAACAAAAAAAAAACATTATGTCGTGTCGACAAATAATGTCGTTTAACAAAGACCATAACCCATAATTTTTATTTCCGCATAATGAGGGTACGATTAGATTCCATCACCCTGGTCATTGCTGCAGTAATGTAGTTCTGATTTGGTGGGTGGAACAGTCGTTTTACTGTACTACTGAGACATTGGGCTCTCACTGTAGACAATGAAAAAAAAAAAAAATTTTTTTATTTATAATTATATTTTATATATATAACTAGTCAGGTCATAAGTATTGTCACACAGTAAAAACTTTTCTTTTAGAATGCTGGCCACAAAAAAGTTTATTGAATTCGAATTTCGAATTGTTCATGAAAATAAAAATGTATACTTTTAGAATTTTACTCATTTTTAAATATGGAGTGGACGCTTAAAGAAGACCGTGTTGCAGTTATTGCGTTGCATCGTTGCGGTTACGCGCCAATTCAAATTTTTAACATACTGAAAAATTTGAATATAACCAAAAGATTCGTTTATCGTACCATCAAACGATACAATGAAGACTCTAGTGTAGATGACAGGTCAAGAAGTGGTCGCCCTCGGTCTGTTAGGACTCCAGCAGTGATAAAAGCTGTGAAGGCGCGAATTCAAAGAAATCCCAAACGTAAGCAGAAACTGTTGGCCCTTCAGATGGGGTTAAGCAGAACCACGGTGAAAAGGGTGTTAAATGAAGACTTAGGGCTTCGGGCATATCGAAGAAAAACAGGACATCGTTTGAATGCTCGTCTAATGGACCTGAGACTGAAGAGATGCCGCGCTTTGTTGAAGCGGTACGCGGGAAAAAAATATCGGGAAATTCTTTTTTCGGATGAAAAAATTTTTACCGTAGAAGAGAGCTACAACAAACAAAATGATAAGGTGTACGCACACAGTAGTGAAGAAGCGAGCAACCGTATTCCGCGTGTCCAACGAGGTCATTTTCCATCCTCGCTCATGGTATGGTTGAGAGTTTCTTATTGGGGCTTAACAGAGGTACATTTTTGTGAGAAAGGTGTAAAAATGAATGCAGTTGTGTATCAAAATACAGTCCTGACGAACCTTGTGGAACCTGTTTCTCATACCATGTTCAATAACAGGACTGGGTATTCCAACAAGATTCGGCGCCAGCTCATAGAGCGAAGAGCACACAAGACTGGCTGGCGGCGCGTGAAATCGACTTCATCCGGCACGAAGACTGGCCCTCCTCCAGTCCAGATTTGAATCCGTTAGATTAAAAGATATGGCAACACTTGGAGGAAAAGGCGTGCTCAAAGCCTCATCCCAATTTGGAGTCACTCAAGACATCCTTGATTAAGGCAGCCGCCAATATTGACATGGACCTCGTTCGTGCTGCGATAGACGACTGGCCGCACAGATTGAAGGCCTGAATTCAAAATCACGGAGGTCATTTTGAATAAACTTTAGTGTCATAAGAATTTATGTTTCGTTAAGTTCATTTTGGTATATGAATGGTTACATAATGAATAAACTTGTTTCAATTATTTTACATTAAACATGTGACAGAATTTATGACCTGACTAGGTATTTATTGCCCATGTAGGCAGACGGCCTACATACGGCCCACCTGATGGTGAATGGTTACCGTCGCCCATGGACTTCAGCAATACGGGGGGCAGAGCCAAGCCGCTGCCTACCGCATATATAAGCACGTATTTCGTTCAAGAAATTGGTATCTTGTTGTGTCATTTGAAGCTCGGCATGGTCACATCGCTCGATACGAATACATTGGAGTCTCATGCTTCAGTTCAAGACGACTCCTAAAACAAAATTTCCAATTAAAATTTTCAGGTCGTTTCGAACCGTTTGATATTTTCTTGTTATATATGACGTTTGACGTAGTAATGCAAAGTCAATGTACGATTTATTGTTTACAAATGTTAGGTAGGGTAAGGCCCCTGTCGTTCCGAATTTCCCTAATCCTGGGGGAACTTTCACGTACTACAACCATTACAGATACGTATAGTGAACAAAACGTACCGCACCCATTTTTTAACACGGTTATCTGGCCCTACAAAAGGATTTCCTCACTGATAGACATACTTAAATACGTTTAAATATGCATAAATATAGATAATATATACCCAGAGTAAAAACAGACAAACATTACCATCATCCGAATGTTTACTCGAAGTGGAAATCGAACCCACGACCCTTGGCGCGATATTCAGGGAAGCTAGCCATTACACCACCGAGCTAGTCATCTCTGTGCATTCTTGTTTTAACTATCACGTAAATTTTGATTGCGTATGTTGTATTAAATTGTTTTAATAATCGTAGGAGGTATTGTGGGTAGGGACCCATCATCTCGTCTAACTCTGCGTCATATTTTGAGACTGTTTCAAGTATTTGAGATTTGGAAACTTAAATCTTACGCTCGATAGCGGCTGGTTACATCGTAATAAAAATAGTAAATATTTAAAAACGTCATTAATAAAGTAGACGGATAGGAAATATTGCGTTTTTACTCACAGAATCTTCGTTCGAGTAATAATACCTTGACCTGGTTTTTTCAAATTAATGTCTTTTTTTAGCTGTCCACATTCAATAGGTACGTAATGGAGGACGGAGACGTGTAGTGGCGAAGAAAATCGATAAAACGACCGGTGGCGTCGCCTCGTCGTCGCCGTAAACGCGCGTGACTTGAAGCATTTCGGAATCTCTGGAGTCTGTTCCGATAATTCGCGAGGTCGCGCTGAACAGAATGTTGATTTCGAACGATGATAACATTGCAGTTCGCGTATTAAATATTGTCAAGTCATTGTCGTGCCCGAATCCGTTAGGTTCGAAGCGTCAAGTTCTCGAAATACAGAATTCGTGTTTTTTTTATTGCCCTTGTAGGCAGACGAGCATACGGCCCACCTGATGGTGAGTGGTTACCGTCGCCCATGGACTTCAGCAATGCCAGGGGCAGAGCCAAGCCGCTGCCTTCCGTTAAAGTGCCGTGGCCGTGTAGTGAGTGAACGAATTTTCGTTTGAAATTAGCTTCTTAATAAAAACTATTTTTCTAATGTTCTTTATTGTTGATTTTCACACATAATATTTGTACAATACACTTGTATTGACAAAAAATAATTTAATTCTTCATTAAAGTCTGCCAAAATGCATTTATGCAATGTTATTTATAATCATTATGTTTCACTCTACCATATAGTTTATAATAAAATGTTTGTATCAAGTTTTGGGATGCACAGATTCGAAAGTATTTAATGTAATTCCAGACACATTTCGGGAAGTTGAAATATTGTTGTTTACGATAAGAATCCTGTACGCAATATGCCTGAAAGCATTTTCTAGTGAAGGAATTTATCTTCGAATAGGGACGATATTTGTAGGTACGTAAAACAGATAGTGGAGGAAGAACTTTGGAATATAAATTACGCATGAATATACTAAAAGGATATCTTTTTTTTTAATTCATAGAACCTACGCTGATAACAAGATTGTTATAAAATACGTTGTGTTAATATATTATATTATTATTGTTACGTTTGAGGGAAAGATTTGAACGTTTAGAGCCATTTATCAAACTTACAAGCGAACGATAATCGCCATAGGACATAAGGTCTTCTTGTGTTAACAAAACTTAATCGCTAAGATCGAATAGCAAATTTTATACCCAAAACTGTAAACCAGGTCTGCGCGATGTTCATTTACAAAAATATCATATAAGATCGTATTTTAAACAAGTCGAGATCCCGTAATCATTTATTATCGATTTTATACAAGTCAATGGTAGTTATATGGAAACTCATAATATGATCAGCCAATTACCAATTTTGTGTGTGATTGCAATGTTTTTAACGTTCAAAAAATTAAAAATTGGATATTGTGACTCAAACATATTTGCTTAGACATCATCCTGTAGACAATTGCTGCGATTTTTTGCGTCATAATATTGTTGGCGCCTTACGAGAAGGGGAACGCGCCGAGAGCGAGACAGACCCCTCTTTATTTGAAGTGTAGTTCGGAAGGGAGTGGAAATATGCGGAGGTTAAAACAAAAGATTTCAGCTCGGGGAATTTTGCTTAATTAATGTTAGCTATTTTTATTAGATTTTATATTAAAGCTATATATTTATACGTGAAGCAAAAACTAAAAATTTGTATCCCTTTTTGCGAAAATTGCGCGGACGGAGGAGTATGAAATTTTCCACACTTATAGAGAATACAGAGAAGAAGTGCACAATGGTAATATTTTTTTAAATTAATGCATAAAAGATACATTAAATCAGTAAAGAAAACATTACACACACTAAATACCATGTGTTTGACGTACACACGCATGCACTATTTATTGTCAAACTTTGTCTTGTCTGTGGTCAAACTGAGAATAGATTATTAGATATTGTTTGTCTTTATTAATATTTTTTAATAGTGTAGCTTTGGCGATATTTTTGATTATAGAAGTATAAAATACAACCATAATAGTGTACAAACTTACAATTCCAATTAATTATAGTCCAATTTCGACTACTGCGGGACTTCTAGTTCATTTAAATGTACCAAGATCGATTGCTGCTAAAGACTAAAACATAAATTTAAAAAAATCGGTTTCTTATTTTAAATTAATATAAAGCAGTTGTCATACACTACAATTTTGTTGTAACTATANAGAAGTATAAAATACAACCATAATAGTGTACAAACTTACAATTCCAATTAATTATAGTCCAATTTCGACTACTGCGGGACTTCTAGTTCATTTAAATGTACCAAGATCGATTGCTGCTAAAGACTAAAACATAAATTTAAAAAAATCGGTTTCTTATTTTAAATTAATATAAAGCAGTTGTCATACACTACAATTTTGTAGTAACGACAGGTTTTTTTTCTCAAAAGCTTAAAATGGTAAATGGACCATTTTTTATGGAGCGAGGACATCTATGTGATCTTATCCACAATACCTGCGTAGAATCGATCTAGGCTTGACGGTGTTCAAGAAAAGGCGGCTCAAGTTCTATATAATTATAAGCCCCTTATCTATATATATAAAAATGAATTGCTGTTCGTTAGTCTCACTAAAACTCGAGAACGGCTGGACCGATTTGGCTTATTTTGATCTTGAATTATTTGTGGAAGTCCAGAGAAGGTTTAAAAGGTAGATAAATATGAAAATGCTCGTAATGAAATAAAAATAACAATTTTTTGTTTGTTTTAAGTTTATTTTATACAAAAGTTTAGGTCTTTTATTTATGGATTGAGGCACTACGAAGTCTCCCGGGTCACCTAGTTATTTAATAAATTATTAAAACTCATACATAAAACAAATTGTCTAAATATGCCTTTATAATATATATATTGAAATTCATTTCGCGTGCAGTTCTAACAAATGTATACGGAGTGAACATTAAAAACGAACACGCGACTCGTTATTGGGTTGAACGCTTTTGATATGGAAATTTTTATCTTACAAATGAAATCCGTGGTCGCCCGAAAAAACTAGAGTCAATATCGACCGAATTAAAAGCCATAGTGGTATCTGACGATACTCTATCTACCACTGACTGACAACGCGTCAAGGTATGCCTTGCGTTGTTTAATGGTCACAGATATTAAGGGATTTTGAACCGCATTGTCACTTGCTATTGTTTTTCACAATCTTAAACGGTCATCATGTTACTTAGAGCCTGGTTCAGCACCTAAGCAATGCCTCAAACGAAATTTACCCTAAAAAATTATGGTAATTGTTATACTTGTCTGGGTCGATATAATTCTTCACGGCTGTTTACCAATTGGCACCAGTATTACTGCGGATGTTAACTGTGAGAAACTGGCCATAATGATGGAGAAGCTCATGAATCTCTGGCCAGCCTTGGTTAACTGCTCGTCCCCGGTGCTCCAGCAGGACAACGCTTATAGGACGCCTTATAGAACACAACAGACAGCCTCTAACTTAATAAAAGTAGAATTCGAAGGTTGCGTCATCCACTATACTCACAAGACCTTGCACCGACAGACTTTGACATCTTCCAAAGTTTGGACCTCTTCTAGTCAGGATAAAAATTAAAAAAATACCCAAAAGGCAGTCCAAATGCCTTAGAAGAGTTTGTTGACTCTCGTACACCCCGAGTTCTTCAAGAAGGAGAATTGAAAAATTAAAACTGCGCTGGCAGAGATCCGTCGATACCATGAGTGTATATTTTGACTAAAATAAATAAAAAATATTTGTAAAAAAAAATACATTTGTATGATAATAATCGTAATAAGCTGCAATTTCGTGGTTAAAAACTTAATATGTGTCAAATCAAAGATGATAATTTGAATTGTACTGTCCACGAACGCAGCGGGCTCAAGTCATAGAGATGTGTAGGTACATTCAGGTACAGGTAGGTATTTTGGTTGCTGTGATTTCTGATTTCACTCCGATGGAATATACGTCTCGAGCCGCCCCCGATAGAACACAAACATCTGTCCGCGGACCCAAAGGATCCATAATAAAATGTTATGAATGTGAAAAACAATTTTCAATTATATTAATTTCTACCAACATATTTTGTTAAAGGCATTTGGGGTTCGCCGGAAAATATTTAGGTTATTTCAAATTACGTTAATTCGCGAAGGATCAAAGAGCTCTAACAAAGCTTTATAGAAATACGTATAACGTTTCAAAGCTCGAACATTTTTTGGGCGGCGCCTTTATTGTGAGACCTATTTATGTGCTCTTATTACGAACACAACACATTTTTGAAGGCGGGTTTTGTGGATGTTTTTGCTTGTTTTATTTATTGTAATACCAGTTCCAAATGAACTTGAATGAAAGGTACGATTTCACGATAGCAGAGCGTGTAATGAAATTGTGGCAACTACCTACGTATATAGTAAAATAAGGTTCTTAAGACTTTTAGCGGCTTAAGGTGTTTGAGGTTTTTTTTTTTTTACCCGTTTTCCCCTGACGTTGTCAAGGCTCTTGTAAAGCCTCTTTAATGTTACATATTTATTTATAATTTTTATATTTGTTTTATATTTATGTATAATTTGCCTGGAGTTTTTGATTTTAAACAATTTTTTCTTTCCAAAATAATGAAGTTACACTATGGGTGTTTGAGGTTACATATCATCAGTTTTTTTTATTTTTTTTATTGCCTACATGTGTGGACCATTTCACAGCCCACCTGGTGTTAAGTGGTTACTGGAGCCCATAGACATCTACAACGTAAATGCGCCACACACCTTGAGATATAGTTCTAAGGTCTCAGTATAGTCACAACGGCTGCCCCACCCTTCAAACCGAAACGCATTACTGCTTCACGGCAGAAATAGGCGGGGCGGTGGTACCTACCCGTGCGGACTTACAAGAGGTCCTACCACCAGTAATTACGCAAATTATAATTTTGCGATTAATAGCCAAACCTCTATTTATTGTGTGTTCTAAATTTTATACCAAAAAACTCTCCTGTTTGTAATAGTTATATTCGCGCTTAATTTATCTAATTAAGTTGAAACTTTGTACGAATATTGCTTTACATAGAATTAGGGCTGAAAAGAACAATTCATATACAAACGTCACTACTGAATCATTTTCACCTTCGCGTTTCTGTGTTTTCATTAATTGCAAGACGACCATAAGCACTGTGCTCTTCAGTTAAAATGTAATGATCAACCATCACTTCGTTTTCCGTTGATTTGGTCCTTCCATCAGGGAAATTCCATTACTTTATTTATTTATTTTTTGTTGCTTAGATGGGTGGACGAACTCACAGCCCAACTGGTGTTAAGTGGTTTCTGGAGCCCATAGACATCTACAACGTAAATGCCGCAACCCACCTTGAAATATGAGTTCTAAGGTTTCAGTATAGTTACAAAGGCTTACAAAGGCAACCTTCAACGCATTACTGCTTCACGGAAGAAAATAGGCGGGGTGGTGGTACCTACCCGTGCGGACTCATAAGAGATCCTACCAACAGTAATTACGCAAATTATAATTGTGCGGCTTTGATTTTTAGTACACGATGCTATTCCATCACCGTGGAAGTCAATCGCGAACATTTTTAAGTACGTATTTCATTACAAAAATTTGTACCCGCCTGCGGGGTTCGAACACCGTTGCATCGCTAGACACGAATACACCCGGACGACTTATCCTTTAGGCCACGACGACTACTACTAACTATGATAACAATAATATAAGTACACCATTTCTGTTTCCAGGACGTGGCATTCATAAACCCGGCGAACGTCGTGTTCGTGTACATGCTAGTCCGAGAGCTCGTGGACGGAGAAAGGATAGCGCGTCCTCAGGAGCTGCAGGCCGTCGTTCTCACCTGCCTCTACCTCTCTTACTCTTATATGGGCAACGAGATCTCGTACCCCCTCAAGCCGTTCCTAGTTGAAGACTCTAAAGACAAATTCTGGGACCGATGCCTCTTAATCGTCGATCGGCTATCGTTCAACATGCTGAGGATCAATTCGGAGCCGGGTTTCTTCACGGAAGTGTTCACGGAGCTGAAGGCGTGCGGCGTGGTGGACAGCCCTCCTCCCGCACCACCACACCCCGCCCCCGTACCCCCTCACACCGTCACGGCCGCCTGACACACGGAGGTGGCCGTTCTGAGGTTGGCCTTGACTGATCGCCCTAGTCGCGTTTGATGTCGGGCTCGCAGCTATTGGTCGACCGTTCCCTGATAACTTCATAACTGTAAGATTGGCGCCTGGATCGTGTATAAATAAAATATTAGACGTCTGGTTTCGTGTGGTCGTTCGAGAAAAACGGATCACGAACTTAATTCCTTAAAAGACTTATCTTTTGCATTCCATTTTAATAGTTTGGCTATGGAAGTTAATTATAGTAAATAAAGGTGTTACAGTGTTCGAAGTTTGACGAGTGTTAGGATGCGTTTGCTCAAGAAATAAATCTCGTAGAAAGAAGGTAGGTAAGAATAGAGATCGAACGGTTGACCAATGCTACGCTGAAGTTTTACGAAAGTTCGGAGCCAGAAATGGGGAAAATCATAATACCTATGTTACGAATGTGATAAATCTAGTCGGAAACATCTTGTTGAAAATTTAATGTTAGAAATTTTCGTCCATCTCACCGTATGGTTACAGCGATTCCAATTTATTGGCTTTTTTATGTGTCACCGCCATTTAAGCACGGTCATTGTCAGTGTATATGTCGAGCGAAAAGGCCAAGTGTCCACTCCACACCCCATCAGAGACGGCTAACAAATTTTCTATGTATTGCAAACCAGTTTATATCTGTCCGTGGTTTTATTACCACGTTAAATTAGTTCATGCGTTTTCGTGTATTTTCGTGAAGTAGATAAATGTCTGAAATATTTACTTTAAGCGGCCCCTTCAAAGGCAACATTTTAGTCCAAGAGTCAGTAAGTTAAGTGTTTCGTAAAGTAGTAAAATGGCAGTAAAGCCATTTAGTTAGGTGATAATTAGCGAATATCTGTCAGGCGGGAGGATGCAATATTACGGTTAAAATCCGCTAAAAATGTGTCCCGGTAAACCCTTCTACGATGTGTACGTATGTAAGTATGGTTGACGGCTGTAAGCGCGGGAGCGTCACCTTTGATTTTGTTATAAACGAATGTTGTTATAACAATTAAGTCAAAATAAACGACGACGAAGCGTTTTGTACAGTAAAAAATTGAACATTGATTACATCTTAAGTCTTAATTTTACCCGTATTAAGTACTTATAGCTTAGATAATCAAAGTGGACGGCACTCGGTTTAACAGTACAACGTGTTTGATTTGCATGTTTGCACGGCAATATATTATTTAATTTTATAAAGTCTAAATAAATGATTAATAATTTAGTATTATCAGCCACGTAATTTAATGAATTCTTTTATTTTAATTTGAAAAAAAATAAGTGTAAGATGTCAAATATGACATAAGCAATGTCATTGATCACAATTTAAAGTTTGAACAGTGTAATAATGCGCCGAGTGCCTTAGTTAAGAATAATAATTGAATTGTTTAGTCGAATGAATGTCTAAAAAATGGTAGGTTACGTACATATTAATTAATAATAGAAATAAAAAGAATCTCAATCGTTCCATTTCATAACTGTTTAGAATAAATTAGACTTCTGTGATTAAACTTGAATCTTTGCGTTTTATTGTTATTAAGTATTTATTTTTTCTTGCTTAGCTTAAATTATTGTTGTATTATTTTGATTATGTTAAGTTTAAAGATTAGCGTAATGTGAAGCGACTCAACCAATGAATCTGTCATCTAACTTTATCTACATATAATCGCTGTTGTGTCGCTGTTGTGCTATTTTACCCGCGCTGATTGAAGCTTATTTCCGGAAGTGAAGTGACGTATGTACCTACTGCTTTTACAGCCATTTTGCCTAGTTCTTATTACAATATCTATCAAGATACTTTTGAAACAAATCAAAATGATCGAACCAATAATTTGGATGAAAGTCACTGTTCTTCTTTTTCTTTTTTTCAGTATGGCAGCCTGTATTGAGATTAAGTCACTAACGATAGGTACAATGAGCGACTCAACTTTGTAATTTATGCTTTAAAAGTAAAAAGGCGCGAAACATGTATGGAGTATTTAGCCGTTAGTTGGTCATGGTCCTTGACTATTAATTTTAACAAAATGGTTCTCAAAACAATTGCATAAACACATTAAATAACCATAGGCTGAATTTCGATGTATTTTAAATAATCACAATATTTTCCTCCTATGTTTGAGAGTTCTGAGATGCAAAATACTGTCAGAGAGAAACAATTTCAAATAAAACCAATTATGAAATCAATGAATTCATTCGAAAAAACCTAAATAATATTACGATTTCTATGAGTCTAATTAAAGACGGCTGCAGGACATATTGGTGCGTAAACATTTTTACCACAATTTTACCACAAACACATCACAATTTAGGTAGCATCAAAATCGATTATTTCACACAAAATCGAGAATGTATGTTTTAAATAATTTCTCAAAGACATGTCGCATCCATGAAACTAATAAACTATCGCAATAATGCTACAGTTAGACATTAAGAACAAGTCTGGATGAATTAAAAATGAGGTTGAAAAGTTGCGGATACTTGTACATTTGTATTGATCAAGATTTTAAAAGACAAAGACCTTCATTCATTCAATTTCACCAACCCGTCTTTGTGGTATCGTCATTTCGTGTTAGGTACATTCAGACAACAATGAAATAAAAATCAAATATACAGATCGTATGTTGTATGCACGTCTGTGAAATATATGGATAATCCTTGGTTATTTAATATAGGTAGTACATTTTTTTATTGCCACTGTACGACACTACGTAGGTACACTGACGACCATACGGTCCACTTGCAAATGAGTGAATTATCAACGTTGCTCATGGCCGTCAGAAATGCCAAGAGCATGACCGAGTCGTTGCCTAACACTAAAGACTCCCTCTGATTTAGTTTACCTTGGAAATTGCATTTTTGTATATCTGTTGATTGTCTGACAGAGACCGCTTTAAGCGAAAAGTGTGCTTAGTGCGAGTTTTTTAACGTTCCCGATAGCGTAAAAGTTAGCTCTAATTTGTATGGAGTTGGAACGTTTGTCTATGTTTGCCACTAGGGGCACTGTCCCAACTGCATACAAATGTGAGTTAACTTTTACGCTGTCGAGAGCGTTTAAAAACTCGCACTAAGCACAAAGATGATAAGATCGACCATTGTACCTCTATTCGTGTACTAATGTGATTGTAATTACATGTCTTGGTGTATATTAAAGTATACTCTATTCTACATTAAAAATATTCAAGTGTTCAAATGTTAACACAACAACAATGCAGTGCGCTTGAAACAAATTAAAATTATTTTATCGGCTGTAATTCTATTTCGTAAAGGTTATTTTTAAGAGATACAAAGATAAAAACTCGTGAATTTTATTTTTATTGATTTATGTTTGACATTTGACTTAAGTTTCACTGATTGATATGGTAAAGGGAACTAACTACTTTCGATCAATAACATTTGTATTAAATCTATGACCATGTGATTAAAATATTTATAGTGAAGCTTTGAATATAGTACCTAAGAATAAAATAGGAATATAACAGAAATATCGAATTTCAATGATATTATAGTGTGTCTACAGTACTTGATGTTTGGATGTATGAATGTGCAAAATTAACGAAAAGTATCAATTGGTCGCGTACCTTTTCTTACTAATTCACATAACTCACGTTTGTTAATTAATCTATTGTAAATATACCCCCTTATTAAAAAAAAAAACTTTCGTATTATAAAATAGTGTTTTATTTTGCACCTCTTTTCGTTATAATAACAATCTTTGTTTTTAGGTTTTATTAGATAGTAAACAATTTCAAATTTCGGCTGTCATCAAAAATAGCAGTGGCGTTCATGTTGATATTATTCAGTCCATGGAATCTAGTAATTGCTTAAATCGAGACACAAAAAAATGAATTCATTGTTGAGGTGGGTGAACAAGCTCACGGCCCAGCTCGTGTTAAGTGGTTACTCGATCCCATATACATTACTGTGGGAATGCAGTCACTCACCTTAAATTATGAAGATGAAGTCTCGAATTATATTCTATTAAGACCTCAGTTTTAAATAGAAATGCATTGCTTGCGGGCAGAAGTAGACAGGATGGTTGTGTTTTGTTTTAATTTTTTAAGCCTTGACGCCATACCTCTTTGCTGTCTTCAGCCATCGAGTCCCACGCTGTGCGTCCCACTAGGCCCGGAAATCTCGTAGGAGGTTCGGCCTCCGGCCCGAAAAATGAAAGATCCAATTCCTAGTTAAATTGACATTTCATAGGAACATGGACACTCTACAAAACTTGCATACGCCCCGTCATGACGTTTGCAAGCGTAGTGTTCGCTCACGCGGCCCGCACCAACTTGAAACCCCTTCAGGTTATTCAATCGATTCTGCAGGATAGCCGTCGGAACACCATGGTTCCTAAGGAACGTGGATCTCCATGATGACCTGGAGATTGACTCAGTCAGAAAAAATCTTCAGTTGGCACCATTACGCCACTTTGAGAAGGCGGCACGACATGAGAGCCCTTTTGTCGAGCCCGCTGGAAATTACATACCCGATCCTGTAGACCGAATGGTAAATAGTCGACGTCGCCCAAAACACGTCATTACAGATCCTCCCGATCCATTGACGGTGCTTTTAGGTACCACAAGCACCGATCACCGTCCTCGTCGAACCCGTCGCTTGCGAAAAAGGGCTCGACGAGCGAATTGAACCACAGACACAGCCAACTGAGTTTCTCGCCGGATCTTCTCCGAGGGTCGTGATTCCGATCCGGTGGTAGATTCTGCGAAGCATTGCTCTTGCTAGGGCTAAGTGCTAGCAAATTCGTTCAGGTTGAGCCCGTGAGCTCATTTACCCGTCCTGACGTAGCTGAAATACCATCTTAGGCTACCAGCGAATAGGTAAAGAAAAAAGAAATGTTTTTGACAGAAACGGCGAGATGTTACGCTATGTGGATTATTTATTATATAACTAACTGCTAACTGGGAACAAGACACGCACAGTCATTGGGACCTGAATTAGGATTCCCTATGTTATAGGTACCAGAGACTGATTGATATACATTGTAGCTGGTAGGCAAGTACTCGCACACGACAAGACGCAGCTCCACATTGTATGAGGACGTCTTATATTGGCGCCTGATGTTTGTAACGGCCAGTATTATTGTTAATTCGTTTTTGTATATAAGTGCGTGCTGTGATTATTTTCATTCAGTGTGCTTTGTAAAATTAACCTGATCAATACAAGTAATAAAAATTGCTATTTTTAATCTTCCGTGCATTGCTTCACGTCAAATCTGTTTTGTAAACTTGTGAACTACAAGTGTCTGAAGGACTTTTTTCGGTCCTGGGGCCGAGCCCCCTATGAGGTTCCCGCGCCTTGGGGGAGCGCGGTGTACTTATATGGGATTGGTCCGCGACTGCGAAACCCGAGCCGAAGGATGTTTTTAGGGCTCTTCTGCACTAAACGACTGTAACGACGTTCGATCTCCGCCCGGATCAGACCCGGTCAGAGTAGGGGGGTTCCCACACTCAGCACTACAACCAGACTCGCGGCGCCACCCCGAGGATGTCCGACTGATGAGTCGTCGTAGCGATAGTCAACGACCAACGAGAGTGGACTCTGCGATACGGCGGCCCTACTAGGCCGCCCGGCCGATGTCGCTGGTGTTCCGGGATACCTCAGTGGGTCAGAACCAGCCTGCCGGGTCGGAACGCGATACACCGCCGACCGTGTTTCTCTTCCACAGTATGTTTGGTGACGAAAGCGACGATGACAACACGGACCGAATCGCAGTCTGCAGCCGCCGACGCGTCGTGCTCATCGTTCCAGCGCGCTAGAATGACGGCAGCGTGCCGCAACCACTTGTCAAACGGGTGGTGTGCTTCGGCCACTGAAGTAGGAAACCTATGGAAATGAAACATCAACAAAAAATTCGTGCCACTGTGACGTCATCTGGCCACAAAACATGGCGGTTTTAGTGCTGCCCAGAAGATTTTAATGTTAGTTGGTTTTATCGATAAACGTTCTTGGCTCATTTTATTTTAAATATTGTTGAGTGAATGTATTTGTAAAATTTATACTTTAATAGGAAGTAAGTATATTGTTATGTGCAAAGATGATGTGATTTAGATATTATGTGAAATCTAAGACGAGTTCGTGCTTCAAATTTGCCAAGTAAACGACATGACGATTTTTAAAATTTGCTACACTGATTTTATAAAGTTGTCGTTTGCCGCAAAACATAAAGATATGGCGCAGTACAGTGCCATCTGCCCATTTCTAGCATGCTGAATGTTATCGTATTTTGAGTACGTGTTTTTCTTAGACTATTACAATCTATTTTAATTGTTTTGCTGACTCTAAAGTCCGTAACACACTACCGCAGCGCACCTCAAGGAAGGTACGCCGCACCATTTTAATCACTCTCACTTGAGAGTGATTCAAATTTTAAACTTATCAAGGGACCGCGTGAAAAAAAAAACACCTACAGAACATTTATTCATTAATTACAAACGTCATTCCTTGTGACTTCCTCTCTAAAATCACTTAATTATTAAATATTTAACAAATTTACAATAGTGTTTTACTCACTGCGGAATAAAACTATTTTATTTAAATAGTTCCGAAGAGATTTTGTCGGTAGCCTTTTTCCCGAAATATCTAAACAGAATGTCTAAATATGTTTTGATGACATATTTTAAAGTGGTATTTATGATTAGTGTCATGATCAATAGATTCCGACCGAAAAATGGATTTTTCGGATGAGGGCTCCATAATGAATTTAAATACATATAGATAATAGTTTTAGGGCATCGACTTTCTTGAGATCCTATAAAATATGTTTTAATTATTATTTTTGTATGTTTTAAGCATGATAAAATAAGAAATTTTATATAAGCAATCATATTAAATCGATATCAAAGTCAATAAATAATGTACAACCCAAAACAGACGGCCGAACTGACGTGACAATGACATTTGGCGCGCTAAACATGGCGGATTTTCGGCCTCATTAGACGGAGACGGAGACATTTACGTATATTCATGTTTCATTTTATGTACGCACTGAAATACTGTTATATTGTTTTCCTGCGAGTTAAACTGCTGAGTAAGAACGAGATAGATATATGTTTATGTATGTGCCTTTAAAATGGGTGCTATTTATATAAGCAATTGTACGTATAGAACAATATGTCGTGTCCCTATTATATAGGTCTATGGCTTCGGCAGAGTCGAGATGTCATCGTTCGAGTGGAATCGAAACACATTCTGTCATAGACAAATATTTTTTTGTATGGAAACTAGTGACACCTTGTAGCAGATGCCCGTAAACCTATATGCTAATAAATTAAAGCATTTAATTGTTGTATAACTAAACACAGAAAAAAAAAATAATAATAATACAAGTCTTTATTTATTGTAGAAAATTTACAAAATCCTTTTTTAAATTTAAAGTATAGGATAGGTAATATGTTACTGCTCTCTACAGGAGCAAGCGAAGCGAAGCCATCGAGTGGCCCACGCCCGTAAACATTTTTGTTGAGTGCTTGAGTTGCTTATCTATAGCTATTATAAGTTATGTGTATTATCTATGAATTAGAGACATCCGTTGCCTGACTTAAGAAGAGTGACGACGTCTCGGAACTGTCTTCGTTTCGTGCTGCGCAACCTATTTGTTATTTTTTTAATCGCCCGAGCAGGCAAACGAGTGTATGGCACATGTGATGGTAAGTGATTACCGTCGCTCATGGACGTCAGCAATGCCAGAAGCAGAGCCAAGCCGCTGCCTACCACCATACGCCCAAGATATCAAAAAATAATGATGAAGATATCGGCCCATTTTGCGACATATATATAGGTTTTAATATAAATAGAAAATAAACATCCAGACAAAGAGTAAACACTTCTTATCACACGAATATTGCTTGATAGTTAGTATTACTAATAATAATTAATTAATTATTAACTTATTAATTACTAAATAACAATAATAATTAATAATAATTTCATTTCATTTCATTTCACCCCCTACATATGATTTATTATAAAAATAAGAAAATAAATTAAAATAAGACATAACTTAAAGATCTTAGTTACCAGGTCATAAAATCCCTTAAAAAAATAAGTGTATTATCTATGGTTCGTAAAGTAAACTTGAGAGAAAAAGAAGGCGCGAGTTCTTTGAAGAAGAAGTTTACAAATAAAATAAAGTGCATAAATGTAAAATTATTGAAATTAAATAGTGAACAAATGCTGATAGCTCAAAAACTTCAATACTTCATATCTTTCCTTTTTTATTATTAATTGCTAACCATACGTAATTCTAATAAAACCGACAAAATGAGTGACTATCCAGATCCGGACGAAGAATATGAGCTTATGTACGCTGATGAACTGGAATTGATGCAAGAACAAGATGCTCTAACAGGTAAATCCCCTGACCCCTCAACAAAACTAGTGTGTCATACAGTTTTTAGTAGATATCTCAGTTCTGTTTACATTTTTTTTTTCATTGCTTAGATGTGTGGACGAGCTCACAGCCCACCTGGTGGTAAGTGGTTACTGGAGCCCATAGACATCTACGACGTAAATGCGCCACCCACCTTGAGATATAAGTTCTAAGGTCTCAAGTATAGTTACAACGGCTGCCCCACCCTTCGAACCGAAATGCATTACTGCTTCACGGCAGAAATAGGCGGGGTGGTGGTACCTACCCGCTCGGACTCACAAGAGGTCCTAACACCAGTAAGTACCACATACTATACCTTTTTATAAAAAGGAGAAAAAACTCTTTTTTTTTTTTTTTAAGATATTATTGATATTTGTATATACAGATCTAACGTTCCTTGGAGATTATCCCCCAGCTCTCCAAACTCCTAAAAGTCCACTTTTAGGACATTTGCAGGTTGCAATTTGGTGCTCAAATCAGATCAACAACCACACAACCTATCGAAGAGTCTCAATCAATTCCAGTACTAATCAGGATCAGAACACACTAGGCCGAACTGCCTTAAGTGCAACTTAGCTACCTCTGAAGATTTAACTTTTTTAACATCTTACTTTCTAAAGCAAGCTAGCTTACATTATATAGTTTATGGTATAAACAAATATTAAATAAGATCCAAGTTATGCAGTAGTTCATTTTATTTACCCAAATAATAAAATAGGCTATAAAAATGGGATATCCTATTTCAGACACTAATGTAGTTCCAAAATCAAAAATTACCAAAAGAAGCCTAGATTTTTCAAATCACATGTCAAGCCAACCAGCACCATCTACTCTCATAACAAAAACTACAAGTAGTACTGAAACACCTGTAACACCAAACGAAGATGCTGATACTGAAACCATCATCAATAGTCAGTCTTCAGTCATATTGCAACCAATGGAAGAAGCCTTTGCATCCAACAAACGTACTGCAGATGAATTGTTCGGTGATATCGAAGATATAGACTTTGATGATAAAGAAATGCCAAACAAAAGATTTAAGAGTGAAGAGGAAAATGATTTAGAATTAATAAACAAGATTATAGAGGGAAGGAGGTTGCGACAGTTGCTGGTGGAACCAAGTAATAGACTCCAGGGAACAAATAAACTCAAGTATGATGTGAAAGGAAATATGTCTTACAATATACCAAGGTAAGAAAAGAAACAATGTTAGTATAATTTGAACTATGTTTATGGCTTTTGACAACAACAATGTCTACAGTATAGAGGGTAGAAGTAGGTGACTGTAATATGGCTTTGTTTACAAAAGTGTCTTTATCTAGTAGGCATTAAGTAATAGTTCAATGAGAATATGTAATACTGTATATTATAAATTGAAACCAGTATACAACAAGTATAGTTTAATCATTTATTTTGTATAAGAAAGAAATGTTATCTATGAAAAAGAAATATCCAAATTATTTTCAAACTCCCTTGCCAGGTTCAAGAATTTTCTTACAGTAAACTATTTAATTAATTTATTTGGAAAACAAACAATACAATACATCCATATATATAGTATGTTAAACATTCAAAAACAACTAACCATATATTAAACACCATCTTCAAGTCATTTGATTTTGCCGATACTTTCAAGAGATACAGAATTTTGTTACTTCAATCTTCATAGGCCATAGAAATAATGATTATATATTATATTAACATAGTCTACCTTCATATTTAGAAATATTATTTCAGGTGGGCTTTTGTACCTCTAACAAATTTTGAAGGTGACAGAATATACATCAGATTAGAATCTGAAGAATCATGGGAAAATAATCTAAATATTAATATAGAACAGCCATCTCTACATGCAATGTATGCTAATGCTTGGGAGGAAGCTAGGAAAATTGTAAGTAAAAAACCGCTCTATAATTGATACTCCTTTGACTTTGTTTGTGTGACAAGTCATACAATACAATTGTGACAATCTCATGTATTAAGACGAATGATGGCATTAATTTTGCCATTTCTATTGATTTCGGTAGCAACTAACACTTGGTCAGTTTCAACTTCTATGAAGAAAATAATGTAATATTTTAAATTAAAATTAAAACTGAATAATCAGACTTCTAGCGGAAATAGTTTAAATAAGACAATGAAAGAAAATATGTAATACATTATCAAAATGCACAATAGGCAGCAGTTTGGTGTTACCGCTGGCATTACTGATGTCCATCAGCCACAGTGATCACACACCATCATGCTCTTTAGTCTAGGAAGGCAATAAAAGGAGGTGAAAAGAATCACTCAGTTAACGTAATATGTAATTTCTAATAGAACAAAGTCTACGTTAACATGTAAGTTTTACAAAAGTAGCGGGTAGCTATAGCAGAACAAGATATTGGACAGATGTCTGAATCTCTTCAACGTCATTTTCAATAAAACTTTGCATATATACAAGTTCTTAACAATAACAATTAGACTGTCTGTCTACTGAAAAAAATCACCCACAAGATCTTCCAATCTTCCCTTGATATTTCCCCAAAAATACATATATACATAATTGCAGTTAGAAAAAAAACAAGAGCGTCTAATAGAAAACGAAAATACAGAAGAAGTGGTAACTATTGAAGAAGATATGGAGACAAAAGATGCACAGCTATGGGTGGATAAGTACAGGCCCCAGTCGTATGTAGATCTATTATCTGAAGAACCGGTAAACAGAGCTCTATTACACTGGTTACATTTATGGGATAAGGTGAGAATAATTAAAACCTATCATATATTTGTATTGTGTTTGGTATGTAGTTTATTGGTAGGTATTAGGTAGTGATGCTGTTGCTCTTATGTTAAATAAATTCTGTTATGTTGTAATGTTATATTGAATTCTTATATCCTGTTCTTATCTGTTCATCCTCTATTATGTGCTTGTGATTTGTGAATTAAACTCAGTTGCCTAAAAATTTGAGTTTTCTAGACTCCCAGTAGGTATTCTCCCACAGCATTGTTATTATTATTTCAATCGTTTGTGATCCTGGAAACTGTAAAGTCAAACTAACTCGGAAACAATAACAATAATAAATAATGTAAAATTAGCTTTCATTCTATTTAATTATATTAGCTTATCCATATAAGTTTATGTTTCCGATAGAGGCAAAGGGGCAAGATAAAGAGGGAAAACAAATGTTATTATAAAACCATCATCCGAAAGTCATGTTTAGAAATACCTAAGACCACTAGGTAATACAATAGGATTGACAGAATACTAAATATATACAACAAGAAATTATCTGTAAACAGTATTTCGTCTCGATTTCAGATCGTTTTCAAAAAAGAAGTCAAAACGAAAGACCCCCAACAGCGGAACAGCTTCGTCAAGCGCACGGGACAGTTCCAACTGTTCAACAAATGGAAAGGAAAGACGGATAACGAGCCCGAGTTAGACGAAGACGGAAGACCTCATCACAAGGTGGCGCTGCTGTGCGGCCCTCCCGGAGTGGGGAAGACGACCCTGGCACATTTATTAGCTAAACTAGCCGGTAAGTGTGACATGGTTTTTTTTTTATAGCTTAGATGGGTGGACGAGCTTACAGCCCACCTGGAGTTAAGTGGTTACTGGAGCCCATAGACATCTACAGAGTAAATGCGTCACCCACCTTGAGATATAAGTTCTAAGGTCTCAGTATAGTTACAACGGCTGCCCCACCCTTCAAACCGAAACGCATTATTGCTTCACGGCAGAAATAGGCGGGGTGGTGCTACCTACCCATGCGGACTCACAAGACGTCCTACCACTAGTCCAAGATAGAGAAGATAAGATAGATATAAGATAGAGAACGGTAGCTATATCCGAGGAAGTCGTGGCCTAAATGATATGACGTCCGGTACACGTGTACCGAGCGACGCCACTGTGTCGGTGTTCGGATCCCGCAGACAAGTACAAATCTTTCTAACGAAACGCGCACTTTACATGTGTTCACGAATGACCGGTGGTAGAGCATACCATAAACCCACATAGGCCCAAGTATTTGTCAGCTTTTTGTCTGTCACTTAACATCAAATTGGTCGTGTGTTATTAACACTATTATTAACGGGTATTATTTTACGAGACGCTACTCTAATGACAAATTTTATTGTGAATATCTTATACCTATCTTCATACCGTTTTATACTTATATTCCGATCTACCGAATATTATTCCTATGCTTGTGATAGTAAAAAAGCCGAAAATACGTGTATGAATGTATGTACTATATGTATAATATACGAATACGATATAGTATAGTATACGAAGTCTTAAAATATGTATATATTATAATGTTATAAGAATGAATTTTCAGGTTACCGACCGGTAGAAATAAACGCATCTGATGAGCGAAGTACGGACGCGTTCCGGACAGCCCTGCAAAGCGCCACGCTTATGAGATCTGTGCTGGACGCCGAGAAAAGACCGAACTGTTTGATATTAGGTAATAAAGAGGGTACTCGTAAGTGTGGAAATGGTTTTCTATTGGTGGGGCCGGGGCAAAGCATCTTGTCTATTCCTGCCGAGAAGGAAAAGATGTATTCTGGCTTGATAGTCGTTATACAGTGCAATTAAGGTTTCGATTTTTCATATATTCACATTTTGGCATTTTAAATGTGTCAACAAAATTTTTTTTTTTTTTCTTTTTGCCTCAACGAATTTATTCTTTAGTTTTTTTTCTTTTTCTCTTTGTTGTGTGTATATCGACGCTTGACAGGCAAACGTGACTAAGCGACAATGCGTGAAATTTACAGTAGACTAATTTAAAGTTGAAATTCTTGAAAATAAAGTTTATTTTAACGAATCTAGCTGTAGTAGAATCTAGCTAGTAGCTGTAGGATTGAAATGATTTGAATAGACCTAGAAGTATATTTTTTTTGCATATAGAATATGGTTATTGCCTTTCATTTATGTACAAAGCAGTTATTGTCGCTTAGTCATGTTTGCCTTTCAAGCGTCGATATGTAAGAAAATATTGATCACCGCTTAATACTTAATTTAGTACACGGGGAATAATGTAATTACAACAGGCTTTTCATTGAATTCATCACGTCTGTATCGAGACTTTCTTCTTCTTTATCTCCTTATCCCATTAGATGGGTTCGGTACAGCAAATTTTTCTATTCCATTCTCCTCTATCAGCCGTTATCCCAACACCCACTTCTCTTTCTATATATATCATATCGTCATTCACACACTACATCCGTCGAGACCAATAAACAGTATCAATTATGATATACTTTTTTTTTTATTTCACTCCATTGCGTGTTAGTGTCTAATTAATATGACATAAAATTTCGTTTATTCACAGATGAAATAGATGGTGCCCCCTTGCCGACGATCGAGTTGTTAGTGAAGTGGTGTACGGCAGCCATCGACAGCGGGAAGAAGAAGACCAAATCGCAGCCTCTGAGACGTCCCGTTATTGCTATATGTAATGACTTGTACGCTACATCATTGAGGCCTTTGAGGTTAGTTTCGCCACAGGAATATTCTTTGACTTAAGGCGCACGGGACGACAAATGGTCGTCCTCTTTCTCATTTTATTTAATTAGTTATTAAATTTTAAGTTGTATGTTTCTGTCGAGTTTTGACAAGTTTTATGTACTTGTTTGAACTGTATGTATGTATGTTTTTGGATGTCATAGAATCGTAGCGACTAGCAATTGTTCGTACAACAATCTCAATATTTGAAAAAAAAAATCGTATCATTATGTTACCCCACGGCTGTTTTGATGACGAACCTGGTAATAGGAGATATATTAGGTTGGCAACCCTATTCTACTAGAACCCTAGTTTTATCAGTAATTTTTTTTTAGTTAATTAACTTAATTTTATTTCATGCCATGTTTCATAGTAATTCAACTTCATTTCACTTCATATTATCACTTTTCATATAGTGCAGTTTTAATTAAAATTAAAACAAGACTTGACCTAAAAGTCTTAGTTACCGGGTCATAAAATCTATTAAAAAAAACAGTTATTTAGGGTCCGCTCGGTTAGATACCTCTGCTTTCAAGCTTCACGGGGACGCTCGCATTAACTTCGTGCCTCGCGGCGTCGCTCGGTCCGCAGAGCGGTGGCGCTGTTGGTGCGCGTGGGCGGCGCGTCAGTGTGCCGGCTGTCGGCGCGGCTGGCGGCCGTGTGCGCGCGCGAGGGGCTGCTGGCGGCGCCGCACGTGCTCACCGCGCTCGCCACGCGCGCCCAGGGCGACGTCCGAGCCGCCATACAAGTTCTCAGCTTCATTAAAGCCAGAGCTAGAGCACAGGTAAATCAAGCAAAGTAGATTATTACCAGACTTTTAATCCATAGACACAGCCCACTGAGTTTCTCGCCGGATCTTCTCAGTGGGTCGCGTTTCCATCCGGTTGTAGATTCTGCGAAGCACTGCTCATGCTAGGGTCAGTGTTAGCATCACTCCGGCTTGAGCCCCGTGAGCTCACCTACTAGTTAAGGTTACGCTGAAGTAGCCTCTGAAGGCTATCAGCTTAGGTAGGAAAAAAAACCAGACTGGACTAGTAAAGTTGACCGAAGGAGATAGAAATCGCGTACCAGTTTCCGAATAATGCCCTAAAGCGTATATATATTTTTTGAAGTCGTCGTGGCTTAAAATATAAGACGCTCGGTGCATTCGTATCTAGCGATGCACCGGTGTTCGAATTCCGTCGGCAGGTACCAATTTTTGTAATTGACGATTGACGATTGACTTCCACGGTGAAGGAAAACATCGTGTATTAAAAATTAAATCCGCAAAATTATTTTTTGCGTAATTATTGGTGGTAGGACGTCTTGTGAGTCCGCATGGGTAGGTACCACCATCCTGCCTATTTTTGCCGTGAAGCAGTAATGCGGTGATATCTTTTAAGGTCTTCCTACATACGGCCTACGGAAGTAATAAGTAATCTAATTTTAATATTACTGAATTATATTTGCAGTTAAAGGTAGAGGACGTTGAGAACGCAGCCATTGGCACCAAGGATTGCAACAAAACATTAATGCAAGCGTTACAAGCGGTATTCACGATCGACGACAAAGAACCGGAGGCCATATTGAAGATTGTACAGGCAGCCGGGGAGTATGACAGGTTCAGTATTGCATTTAACACTAATCATACCAACACTTACTCGTACTTATTTCCACCATAGCGGGTAGATAACGGTATACGAAAAGTATTACTCAAAATAAAGAAAACTAAACAAAAAAATTGTATAACAACTGTAGATTAATTGGTAAGAAACAGTCATGAAGTCAAATTTGCAAAAGCAATAAGATGATACGTGCATTTTCAATGCAAAAGTTCAAAATGGGTCATTTGACCCACGCTCGTGAAACAGTAATGTCATAGCCACACAAGGGGTTTCATATCTCAGCAAATTACATCATGCTGTTTTTCTGGATGTTATATACAGGGTGTAGAATTAATGACGTTAAATCGAAAAAGGTATATAATTATTATCATTCATCATTCTTTCCTATTACCCTCTGCTGGGGTGTAGGGCTCAAATTAAATTTTTCCATTTATATCGGTCTTGGGCAGTCTGTTCTAACTCCTCCCACGTCATGCCCAAGACCCCTAGCTCCTGCTCCACCGAGCGACGCCAAGTTGTTCTGGGGCGGCCTCTCTTCCTTTTGCCAGACACTTTCCAGGTCAGTGCTTTCTTTGATGAGAGGAGAGAAAACTCTGACACAAATCAAGTATGGCGGTACGCTTCGAGGCAGCAGCCCTGCCAACAGCCTAGGGCACTATGGGCTAATAACCTGTATGCCTGAAACTTTTATATTACTGAAACTCGAATCAAAACAAACCGGACTGATATAATTATTATAAAAGGAAATATATGTTTCGTTGTAATTGAACACTACAATTACGATATTAAATGTATATGACGACATACAGTCAATTGAGACATCGACCTTGTAGGGACACAGTTTAGTAGCGTATACGGTTTTGTACCACTTCGATAAAGCGGCACGACACGAGAACCCTCTCATCGTGGCCGCCGGTAACTACATTCCCGATCCTGCGGACAGAATGGAAAGCAGTCGACGTCGCCCCAAACACGTCATCTCGGATCCTCCCGATCCACTAACGGTGCTTCTAGGTACCGGCACCATTCTCGTCGAACCCGTCGCTTGCGACGAAGGGCTCAACGAGTAAATTAACCCTCAGACACAGCCCACTGAGTTTCTCGCCGGATCTTCTCAGTGGGTCGCGTTCCCGATCCAGTGGTAGATTCTGCGAAGCACGGCTCTTGCTAGGGTTCGTGTTAGCAACGTCGTCAGGTTTGAGCCCCGTGAGCTCACCTACTAGTTAAGGTTCCGCTGATATAGCCTCTCAAGGCTATCAGCCTAGGTAGGAAAAAAAGAAGGTTTTGTACATCGCTTGCATTAGTCAGTCGTAAGTCGTACATAGCCCACCCGACACTTGTAACAATATCTTCTTTCTTCTTCTTCTTCTTCTTTGTCGTTTCCTCATTACTGAGGGTCGTGACCACTTTGGTCCAGTTTTTGCACCAGCTTCCTCCAATGTTGCCTGCATTCGGCCTGCTTAATGGCGCCCGGGACGCTGGTGTTTGTGGTCTCCTTGATAATGTCCGTCCACCTGGTTGGTAATTTTCCTCGACTTCTCTTTCCTTCCACGTGACCTACAACTATTAATTTTTCCAAGTTCTCAGGATTTTGTCGAGCCACGTGTCCGAAGTACTTGCGGAGACGCTGCACACAGATTGTAGATAGACGGGTCTTGACGTTTAGCTCCTCGAGAATTGACACATTTGTTCGGCGCTCCATCCATGATACGTCCAACATTTTGCGCCAACACCACATTTCAAATGCGTCAATTCTCGATCGGGTACGGGCCTTGAGGGTCCACGTATACAATATACGGAGTAAAATTGGAACTAACTTGTTTTATTAATAAAGGGCAGTTTACTCCCTTTACATCGCATCAGCAACCGTACAGACCTTATGTGACAAGGACAGTGACAGCTTCATTCTGTTATCTGTGTGGCTCCAGAGAACCACTCGTAGTATTACCGGGTACAATTAGACAGGCTATGAGCTCGTACATATATCTAAACGAAAATCTAATATTCTAAATGTGGAATTTTGTATGTATGTTAACCACGCAAATACTATTGAATGAATTTATGTGTTTTTTTACATAGAATATAATGTTGTCTTTGTAGTCCTAGGGTACCTCTCTGGTACATAGGGCCCTGACAAGTTGTCTCCACCTGACCCTTTCCAAATGATCTAGCTGCCGCCTTGAAAAAACGAAGTTACGGTAAACGGCTCAAAAGAAAAGATGTCATATACTCGTAGTTCAATGACTTTTAAATTTAGAGTAGATGGCTCGCTGGAGTCACGCTCTTACTGACTACGTAATGTATGTCAACGTATCTAATAAAAGTAAAGGATACTGATTGTAGATAATAAAGAGAAAAAAAACTTGACCCTGTCTTGCGCTTGCTCCTTGACCTGGATTAACGCATAGAATGCTTTTACAATGGCGTATGACATGACCAGATGAACGGCGGTATATCTGCAATAGTAAATACGAAGGTGTGTCCGTTTCTTGATAAATAATAACATAAACATACTAAATCGACTGTCAGTTAATGGACCATAAAATGACAAAAGCAACTGTTTACCCCGGGACAATTGAACGTTTTGTATGTTATTCTGAATTATAAATTTAATGCGAGTAAAACCACGAGGCTCGTCTAGCGTTGCATTAAGTAGCACACGTTATTCTCTCAGAGTTAGTCTCAACTAATGCGTGTTTTTATACATTTACAAGCTGTACCCGTCCGCTTCTGGGCATTTAAAATTAACATTATTATTTCTCACCCCCACAAAGATTCTCATCATTAACGCCCCCGCAATTGGTGTAGGGAATCCAACGCTTATATAAATATTAAGCCTATCCATTAAGTACGTGTATTTTCTACATGGATACCAAGTTTCATGTCAATCGGATTCACGGTTCAGTAGTTATAACGGAACATCCGTAAAAACCGCTGTAGATTTATATATTAGTATAGATTGATAGTCCAGAGTGAGGCGTGATGGGCTTGACTAGCAGTTCATCTTACTAAATAATTTACAGAATAGCGGACGGAATATTCGAGAATTACATGGCCGCCCGCGTGGACGCGCGGATGCTGATAGCTTGCGAGACTCTATCGTGGCTGCGCTTACTGGACGCCATTAGCTCGTGGACGATGAGGACCCAGAACTATTCGTTGTACGGGGCCCTGTCGTTATGTATAGCCAGGTGTCACAGGGTACTCGCATCGAGGGCCCCGCAAAGGGTCAAATTTCCTACACAGGCACAAGAGGTAAGTGATTTAAAAAAACTTACTTCAACGCCATCTAGCGAATTTTTTATTGCCCTTATAGGCAGACGAGCATACGGCCCACCTGATGGTGAGTGGTTACCGTCGCCCATGGACCTCAGCAATGCCAGGGGCAAAGCCAAGCCGCTGCCTACAAATATCTTGGAATCCAGTAGAACAGTAAAATTAGGTTTTCAAAAATATGTCTAAGAAATCTTATAGTATTGTATCTTTGCTATCTCTTGTATTGTATATAACTGTTGTACTTCATATGTACAGTGAAGAACAAAAGAACTGGCTATATACTCATCTTTTTCTTGAAAATATTCCTTATCGCTAGACTTCGGTCTAACACCCACGCCCCCTCACGTCCCTAATCTTGTCCTAATTTATCAGTATAAGCCCCTACGAATGTATACAAGCAATGTACAGTTTTCTGTTGTCAACTATGTCACGCATTGCCATTCGAAAGATAGACTGGTATTTTTAAATTAAACCTAAATGACTCAAAGTCAGTCACCACGTCACAACAAATGCAAGTGAACAATAAATGTTTATTGCAGGCCTACAGAAAGAAATTAGAATTGGAGAGTATAGTGAATTCGGTATGGCGAGGCAGCGTGCCGTCAGTGGCACTTTCTAGAAACTCTTTGAAGGTTGACGTGTTACCGTTGCTGCCCTATCTGTTGTCGCCGTCACTACGCACCGCTAACGTACAGGTATCTATACTAATATTATAAACCTGAAGACTGTTTGTTTGAACGCGCTAATCTCAGGAACTACTGGTGCGATTTGAAAAGTTCTTTCAGTGTTCGATAGACAATTTATTGAGGAAGACTATAGGCAATATAACATCACGCTAAGACCAATGCAAGCGGAGCACCAATAAAGAATGTTTAAAATTTGGGTTTTTCTTTCCCTTTTCTTCCGCTGCGTGCGCTGCAGAAACGGTTTAAGTTTCGCTAAAATAATGTGTGTCAGAACTGTTCCCCTTTAAAAGATCTAAAAAAAACCGCGACATGACTATATCTTAAGGTTAGCTCACTATAACGTGTTTTATGCTAACCAAATTTGTTCTAAAATAAAGCATTATTTGTGAACTAATCCACGCGGACGAAGTCGCGGGCAAAAGCTAGTGTTTCTATAATCTTATAACATGTTCAGTAAAAGATAATAATCAATGTTGTTATAGAAGTGTTCAGCGACGTCGACAGATGGCGCTGTCTTGGTGATTATAAATATATCTGAGAAGCCAGAATTATTAACAATTAAACACCATCGTCAGATATCATAGGGGCAAATAGGATGGTCGAGCTAAGAGTAATATTGAGTACATCAAACACGTTTGTTGTCTTAGAACAATTTAAAAATCTTCTCTTATCGTCAGTAGACGAAAACGAATGACAGTTCTTAGGACAGAGGCACCGCTCTTCAAGAAGGCTGGTTGGTAAGTGTGATGGCGTCTACGCGCCTCCATCGGCTAGGCTCTATCGTAGCACGAAGTTAGCCGAGTTCCGACGATACTGCAATCGTGCTGCCATCTCTCGGGAATCGTGCTGCGTTTCGTTTAGTTAATGACTGTCTCCGACAAATAGATTATCAACTTATTACGTCTTCACTCGTCTTAAATCAGGCAACGAATCGTCGAAGGTCGATTCTTCTCGAGCGATGACATCTCGACTCTGCGACTTTTTTTTTTCTACTTGTTCTTATAGCGTTAAAAAAATATTTCAGCTTCTCCTTGACGTGTAGGTGAGTTCACGAGGCTCAAACAAGGAGCGTTGCTAACACTGGCCCCAGCAAGAGCAGTGCTTCGCAGAATCTGCAGCGGGATCGGAAACGCGACCCAATGAGAAGATCCGCCGAGAAACTCAGTGGGCTGTGTCTGAGGGTTCATTTACTCGTCGAGCCCTTCATCGCAAGCGACGGGTTCGGCGAGGACGATGGCCGGAAACACGCCACCCGAACTGAGCCGACGTTTGACGAGTAGTTTCGGCTCAGAACCACTAGATGGAGCGCATTCGTTTCGTTTGTCTAGTCCGGATGTGACATATTAATCTATTTTTGCATTGAAAGCGGTTCGGAAGTAATGTATGCTCGTTTGATAGCTGTGCAGCGAGAGCGAGAGGAGGTCGCTGGGCGCATGCGCGGGCGCGCTGTGCGACTACGGGCTGCGGTACGTGCAGCAGCGGACCGCCGACGGACTCTACGCTTTCGTTTTGGAACCGGACATTAACAGATTAGCGTTTTACGGTTAGTTATTTTTTTTTTGTTTGTTAAGACTGCCTGACTCGGTGATGCAGTGGTTATTGATCCTGGTTGCTTGGTAAGTGATCCTGACTCAGTGGTGCAGTGGTTATTGATCCTGGCTGCTTGGTAGGTTGTCTTGACTCGGTGGTACAGTGGTTATTGAGCCTGGCTGCTTGGTAGGTTGTCTTGACTCGGTGGTACAGTGGTTATTGAGCCTGGCTGCTTGGTAGGTTGTCTTGACTCGGTGGTACAGTGGTTATTGAGCCTGGCTGCTTGGTAGGTTGTCTTGACTCGGTGGTACAGTGGTTATTGAGCCTGGCTGCTTGGTAGGTTGTCTTGTCTCGGTGGTACAGTGGTTATTGAGCCTGGTTGCTTAGTAGGTGTCTTAGGTTCTATTGCTAATTGCTTGGATACTTGATATGTTGACTTGTTAGTGGTGTCGGTGTTACGAAATCAAGGTTATATAATATGTATGTATATATTTAAAACTATGTCAATATTTTAGGTTTAATAAGATTGTTTTTTTGAGGAATCTTATCAACGCATAAAATTGTTAAAACTGTATTAAGAGTTCCTTAAGCATTCGTACTACCGAAAAAAATACTAGTATTGACATAGACATACATATTGACACTGACGCGACATAGGCATAGACAATGACTAGTATTGTTGATATTGACAAAATAACAAAAAACAGTTGATGCGCAATATTCTTCATGAATTTTATCGTAATATTAAACGTGTAATGAGTTTTTGTGTACTGTCAAATGAAATATTTTTAGGTAACGAAGACAGAGTCCGTCCGCCGCCGGCCGTCAGACAGGCCATCGCGCGGGCACAACAGCTAGAAATCATACGAAGGAACGAGGAAATGGTACTTGTTTATTTAATAAATAAATAAATATTTACTAACAATCACGCCACGTTAACTGGTACCGTGATAAGTTCGTAAAGAACTTGTGTTACAAGTACCAGATAACGGAAATAAATGTATGATTTTTATTATACACATACATATATTTAATACACATCCATAACCCTGGAAAAGAGATTTATATTTATCATACAAATATCTTCCCTTGGCGGGATTCGAACCCGCGACCCCCGTATGTAGTGACCATGTCACTTACCACTACACCAGACGGCCGTTAATTTGGCCGTTTGATTTTTAATTACCTTAATTTTCCTGCCTGACGACTAATGCAATTGACTTCGACGCGTGCCAAAGCAATTGCAAAGGAACGTAGATGATGGTTAGGCGTATTGTAAACCCGCACGCATATTTACCACCACCCTATCTATTTATAAAGGGAAGTAATCGTGAACTCTTGTGTGTTCGGTTATTTTAATTTTTTTTTAACTGCAAATGTATAAGTTTACATATTATTATAAAAACGTTTTCTCTGCTTTCATTGGTCAATATCGCAAATTTCATAATGTTAGGTTTGATAACACTCATTCCAGAAACTAAAGATAGTTTTTTTTTTAATTTAAAATGTTCTGGATTCTAGTCCTTTAAGCTAAATCGCTTATCCAATATTAGTTGGGATTACTTTAATTGTATAATTAAAAGTCTGCCAACAAGATTGAATTTAAAAGTCGTCCTCAGACTGGTCGAGCTCCAAGCACAGCGACATCAGATAGTAAAAAGCCAGTGGAGTCCAAGAAGCCAGCCACGACAATGAGGGAGCAGGACGCCGCTATACCCAACCACATGCAGCGATTGAAACCGAAAGAAGTTACGAAAAGCACACCCCAGGTACGACATACAGCGTGTTGCATTTTTTTTATTGCTTAAATGGTTGGACGAGCTCACAGCCCAGCTGGTGTTAAGTGGTTATTGGAGCCAATAGACATCTACAACGTAAATGCGCCACCCACCTTAAGACATAAGTTGTAAGATCTCAGTACAGTTACAACGGATGCCCCACTCTTCAGACCGAAACGCATTACTGCTTCACGGCAGAAATAGGCGGAGTGGTGGTACCTACCCACGTGGACTCACAAGAGGTCCTACCACCAGTAATTACGCAAATTAACATTTTTCGGGTTTGATTTTTATTACACGATGTTATCCTTCACCGTGGCAGTCAGTCGTGAGTTCATTTGTTGAGTTCGTATTTCATTAGAAATGTTTGGTACCCGCCTACGGGATTCGAACACCGGTGCATCGCTCAATACGAATGCACTGGACGTCTTATCCTTTAGGCCACGACGACTTCATCTGTGATTATAGAACAATGATTATAATAGAAATGATGGTTATAGAAATATAACAATTATAATGTTCAAAATTATAATCTATATATTAATACGTGAAACAAAAACTTTGTATCCCTTTTTACGAAAATTACCCGGACAGAGGAGTATGAAATTTCCTATACTTATAAAGAATATAGAGAAAAGTACAGAATGCTAATTTTTGTTTTTAAATTATGCATAAAAAAAAACACATTATATCAATAAAAAAAGCATTACACACACTATCATATATTTGACACAACACATACATAAAAATATACTCTTTGTTTACTGTCAATTGGGAAACTTTTGTTATTGTTTAGTCTGTGATCGAATTAAGAATACATTAATATTGTTTGTGTTTAATATTATTGATCTATAGTGCAGTTTTGGCGAATACTGTGATTATATTATCGAATTATGATAATGTTTGACAATAGAACCATAATAATGTTTAAACTTATAATTTCAATTAATTATAGTCGAATTTCGACTACTGCGCGAGGCCACTAGTTTATATTAATTACTACTACTGAAACGATTATTGGTTAAAATAATTTCGGCCATATTCGTATAATATACAGATATTACGCATAGTCTGGTGTTCGGGAATCTGCCGGACGCAGGCAGTCCAGGGTCGGTCGTTGTGACGATGCTTGGGTGAGATCCGTCTCCAGCAATGGACGTCAGTGGAGTGAAAGAAATATATAAGATAAATAGTATTAGCTTAGACTGACTCCGTGGTGCACTAGTTAGCGCCTCTAACTGTTGCGCTGAGGGTCGCGGGTTCGGTTGCCACATCGGGCAAACATTCGTGTGATGAACAGGTTTGTTTGCTCTTTGTCTGAGTGTTTATTATCTATATGGTATGTAGCTATTTAATCGTATATAAGTATGTATATCATTCTTCGGTTCCCATAGTACCGGAAAATCTTAGAACCAGATTATTGTGTGTTACTTGTCCTGGGTCATTATTATTTCTATTATTGTATATGTCGGCGCAACTTCATCATTTGGTTAACTAAAAATAGTTAAACTATTTCCTTAATGTTACGCATGTCAACAACTGTTTAAAACGGTATTCAAGAGAATTCATGTCTAAGCTACCCCCACTGTCTGCTATAAATACGAGTGACTATTATCGCACAAAACTCTACCCGATGATATGTAGGCGAAGTAAAATGTCCCTTAGAAATAAGGTGACACTCTACAAAACTTGCATACGCCCCGTCATGACCTATGCAAGTGTAGTGTTCGCTCACGCGGCCCGCATACACTTAAAATCATTCCAAGTCATTCAATCCCGTTTTTGCAGGATAGCCGTCGGAGCCCCGTGGTTCGTCAGGAATGTCGACCTCCATGACGACCTGGACTTCGAGTCCATCAGTAAGTATCTGCAGTCGGCGTCCATGCGCCACTTCGATAAAGCGGCACGACACGAGAACCCTCTCATCGTGGCCGCCGGTAACTACATTCCCGATCCTGCGGACAGAATGGAAAGCAGTCGACGTCGCCTTCTCTCCCCAACACCCAGAACGGTCAGGTCGTCGGGGTGCCCGCCGAGTCCAGTTAAACGGTGCTTTCAAGGTATTCAGAGCACGGTCACCGTTTGGTCGAACCCGTCGCTTGCGACGAAGGGCTGACGAGTAAATTAACTCTCAGACACGCCCACTGAGTTTCTCGCGGATCTTCTCAGTGCGGTCGCGTTTCCGATCCGGTGGCTAGATTCTGCGAGCACACGTCTTGCCTAGGGTTCGTAGTTAGCCAACATCGTCAGGTTTGAGCCCCGTGAGCTCACCTACTAAAGTTAAGGCTACGCTGAAGACAGCCGCTAGGGCTATCAGCTTAGGTAGGAAAAAAAAAAAAAAACGCACAAAACATTCTAACTCGAGCAGCCGGACGGAGCGAAGTTCTCTGTTGTTATCGTTGTACACTTGAAATGTAATAAATGGAATTCATTAGAAAAGTGAGTCTTAATTATTGTCACTATGGAAGGCAATGATAATAATGAAGTGAATGGCGTCAGCAACGCCCACGTCATCATTATAAAACCACCATGGAACTAGCCTCACCGTTATATATTAAAAAAAAAGCCGAAATTTTTTAAACGTTATTTCCGTCACAAAAAGGTACTGCATCAACCTTATATCGCGACTAAATAGGTTTTATTTAAAAACATCACTTCGATAAAGCGGCACGACACGAAAGCCCTCTCATCGTGGCCGCCAGTAACTACATTCCCGATCCTGCGGACAGAATGGAAAGCAGTCGACGTCGCCCAAAACACGTCATTTCGGATCCTCCCGATCCACTAACGGTGCTTTTAGGTACCTCAAGCACCGGTCACCGTTCTCGTCGAACCCGTCGCTTGCGACGAAAGGCTCGACGAGTAAAGTAACCCTCAGACACAGCCCACTGAGTTTTTCGACGGATCTTCTCAGTGGGTCGCGTTCCGGCGGTAGATTCTGCGAAGCACGGCTCTTCCTAGGGTTCATGTTAGCAACGTCGTCAGGTTTGAGCCCCGTGAGCTCACCTACTAGTTAAGCTTACGCTGAAATAGCCTCTCAAGGCTCTCATCTTAGGAAGAAAAAAAAAATTAAAAATATATTATATCCACTAGAAAAAAAAAACAAAGCCAGTCCGTTGCGAAATCGCGATAACAAGAACTCAGGAACGTAAACAATGAACAGCACAGTTCACTAACAAGCGGTCGGGAGCTAAACGGGGGTCGTTATGTGATGAATGGACGGCGCTCAGGTTGAAGTGTACGCGGCTGATGGAATATATTAACGCGCGAGACGGACAACTGATCTAAAAATCTTGATACTTTAGTGGTTGTAGACGGGCTTCCTAAACGAAACAGCTGTCGGATTCGAACTAGAAATCAAATCGGTTTCGCGGCAGAATTAGACAGAATTGCTGTCCATCGTTTTACCCTCGCCGTCAATTTGTCACCCTATGATGACCAAATTGTTGCATTTGAGATGTGCTGGCGAAAGATGCTAGGTATTCCCTGGACAGCACGTTGCGTCAATGTGTTGATCCTCCAAGAAATATAGATAAAGACGAGGGTTTCTACCATCTGCTTGCGTTGATTTCTGGAATACTTTGACCACATTGCATGAAATGATAACGGCAGCTTGGAGAAGCTAATCGTGACTGGCAAGGTGGACGGAAGAAGGCCACGGGGTAGAGGCCCGACACGTTGGATTGACCAGATCCGCATTACCTTCGACACCACAGTTCGCCATACTCTACACTCGGCGGTAGATAGGAGCAAATGGCGTGGAATGATCCGGAATAAACTCTTGTTGCGAAGAGGTGTTGACGATTCACGACCCTCAGTATTGAGGAAACTGAAGTGAAAAGAAGAAGAAAAGGTATTTCTTCACAGAGAAGGTTCCAAATTTTCGTGTCGTCGCGAACTTTGTAGTTTCTCGATGTAGTAGGTAATTACTATGAAACTATATTTTCGTAATTATTGGGTGGGTTACCGATCATGCTAGATAATCTGCCATAGTTACAATGGAAATGAAATTCCAACTTATTTTGTGAAAGTGGTATGTGATATCTACCTTTTGTTGTCTATGGGCTAAAGATACCATTTTCTTCAACAGTTGGTAGCTCGTATACACGTCACCTTTTAGCTATTCGCTGGTAACCTTTCCAACTACGTGCGGACGGACGGAAGACTTATACCAAAGCACAAAAGCTCACAGTCTATCAAACTCGAGGACTGCAGTCGAAAGTTAATTTCTGCTTATAATGCCTAGGTATATATTCTGTGAGCATCATCACATACATAACTATATACGTAAGAGTACTATAGGTATAGTTGACAAAACGTCTTTGACATCGGACTACACCGCCGCACTTACACTATCGGTCCAGATATGCGAGGGTTGTCAAAAAATAAATATAAATAAATAAAAATGTTTTAATGTTGAAAATGATACAGACAATATTGATTTAGGTAATACGAAATTATAAAAAAAAAACTTATTTCGCGTCACGAGAAAATCCTTGAAATCTGAGATCTTTATTGTGTTTTACTGTAGAAGCAGATCCGTACATAGAAAAACTAGGTACCACTATGAAGAACTAACGCTTCTCACGATGTACATGGTCGCGTTTGGCCTCAGCTTCTGGGTGCGCAAACCAAAGGCGATCGGGGGCCACGATCCGCGCTGCATCGTCAGGTTCACGGTGTTACTCTAAACAAATACATTCGTTTTCTAACTATCATCATCATCATCATTTCAGCCTATCGCCGTCCACTGCTGAACATAGGCCTCTCCAATAGATTTCCAGTGCGACCGGTCCATTGCCACCTGCATCCAATGAGACCCAGCGCTTTTTACTAGGTCGTCGGTCCATCTAGTAGGTGGCCGTCCCACACTGCGCTTGCCAGTACGTGGTCGCCACTCCAGGATCTTTCTGCCCCATCGACCGTCCTCTCTTCGTGCTATGTGGCCGGCCCATTACCACTTCAGTTCACTAATTCTACGGGCTATGTCCGCAACCTTCGTTCTTCTACGGATCTCCTCATTTCGGATTCGACCACGTAGAGAAATGCCGAGCATAGCCCTCTCCATAGCTCGCTGCGCGACTTTGAGCCTTCTAAAAAGATCCCTAGTGAAGCACCACGTCTCCGTTTCTAACTATACATATTGTAAAACTTTGGTATTGTGTAGCGTATTATACATATATTATTTAAAATAAAAGTGCCGATTTAAACTATTACGTAAATATTTTAAAAATAATACAAAATCTATAACAGAGTAAACGTAGTTCTAGTAAATTCTAGCGCAAACATAATGTAGGAATTGGAAGTCAGGAGTGAAGCACTCAGCGATTCGTGTTAATTAAAACTGTGTTTGCTAAATCCGCATAGCGTATTGTGAGAGCGTGAAAGCGCTTTTGAGCACATCATCATAGATTAGACAAATGAGATCGGTCTAAAAGTTTCAAAGATTGAGTAGGTCTTCTTATCAGCCTATGGACGTCCACTGCTGGACATAGGCCTCCCCCAAGCCTCGCCACAAAGACCGGTCCTGCGCTGCTTGCATCCAGCGGATCCCCGCGAACCTCAATAGATCGTCGGCCCATCTTGTGGGAGGCCTACCCACGCTACGTCTTCCAGTACGCGGTCGCCACTCAAGAACTTTCTGGCCCCAATGGCCATCCGTTCTGCGAGCAAGGTGTCCTGCCCACTGCCACTTCAATGTCGCAATCCTTTGGGTTATGTCGGTTACCATGGTTTTCCTGCGAATCTCCTCATTTCTGATTTGATCTCGCAACGAAACTTTGAGCATAGCCCTCTCCATTACTCTTTGAGTGACCTTGAGCCTTCTCATAAGGCCCATTGTGAGCGACCATATATATATACTCATTTTCTTCACCACAAAGCGGGTTTAACTACAGCACGTAATATTACTGAATATTGACGTCACTGTACAAAATGTTGCGCTAGGTGTCTTTTATTTTTATTTTACAGATGGGTGAGATAGATCACGGCTCACTATACTAAGCAGTTAAATATAACAACGCAAATGCCGACACCAAATTCTATATAAAGTCGAAATCTCACTGCGTCAACTCTCATCAAATCAAAATCGTTTAGCAGCTGTTCTAGCCTTCAAAACAGGGATGCTGTAGGAATAAGCGAGATGGTACTATTTTGAGACTTCGACCTCATGTCTCAAGGTTGCCGGCAATTAATTCACCCGCCTACGTAATAATAGAAACAACGAAGAATCGTGAAGATAGTTCATCAGCCGCGTCCGTATCGTGAAGTCTGCAAGCGTCTAATCTGTGACACTAAACCCAGTTCGCGCGAAGTCACGTAATCACGGCAATCTCCGCGGAGGGGCTACACAAAAAGAAATAATTAACCCATCCGCCCGGCCGGCACTTGTCGCGTCACTGCGGCATTCATATCAAGTCTAGCATTAAACTAGGAATCTTCTTTAACTGCATTCTTTGTGCACGCTTTATTTGTCTTCACGTGTATGCTGAGTTTAGCGGATATATTTTTAATACAGGCAAATTCTCGGGCACTGCACTATCTTCAAACATAATGAATGTTTGAAGATAGTCTTTGGCTGTCAGACGAGAAGTTCTAAATTCAATATCAAAGACACTGAAATTTAATTTAAAAAAAAAGGGACAGGCTGTGGATTTTTCGGCGGAAACGCCATGTGGCAAATTTTATGAATAGTGTTTTTGTTTTGTCAATTTAATGTTACTTCATGTTTAAACGTGTAATAACGGTGGCTTATTAAATGTTTAGCATGTTGTAAAAGTGAACAAGGATGGGTAAATGACATTAAATATTGTAATCTATATTCAACTTGTGTAATAAACGTGTTGAAAATAATGATTTATAGATAAGTATGAAAACAATTGAAGGCATTGCCTTAAGTACAATGTTTGAACCTAATCGCTTAAAATTCGACTCGTTAATAATACCTACCATTTTCTCTTATCGTTTTAAGAGGAACTGGTAGTATTGTAAGCAAAAATAACAATTCTAAGAGATCGAAGCAAAATACATTTTTCGAAGTGATTTTCCTAATTACAACATCCATTATGTACGAAGGCGTTCGAAGTTCGAAATTAAAATTCTTAAAGAACATCAGTGTCAAAAAGTCAGATTTTCTTTTAAATTCTCATTTAGGGTTGTTCCAATATAATAGGGTGGACAGTAAGCCCTTCGGAAATACAATAACTAATCAAAATAAAAGGGTTGTGGCGGACTCTATTAAAAACTCGCTAAGAATTCTGACGCGACAATTAGGGTGAGGGCACAACGGAACTAAAATACATACATTATATTTATTTGCTCACTTTTTGAACGTTAAGGCATTTATTGTTTTATCTCTAAATCGATCCAGAATTAATGAAATAATTTCAAACGCTATTAAAATGTTTAACACAAACCTAAGTTTTACTTGTTTTGTGAAGAATTCGTGGCAGACTTGGTTTTAAGTTATTAAAGCTTATAAGACCAAACAGGAATGCTTAGTATCGGGTAGACAGTAAGGTAGAAAAGGATCGATTCTGTGTACCTATCTTTAATCACGCATCACACATTCTCTTAAAGACTGCAACTTTAAATTCATTTGGTATTTATTTCAATAAAAAAATTACGTTTCTTTGACTCGACTAATAAGAATATCACAATTCATATTTAATATTGATTATAATGTTAAACACTAAAGCTTGCAAAAACGTCGAAATATCGGGAATGGTAAAATTAAGGCTTTTTTTCGTGCAAGGGGCCGAACCTCGTCTATGAGGTACACATGTAAACGCAGCTAAGGAGCACGCGGTTTATGGGGGTCTTGACAGTCCGCAGACGTTGGGAGCAGACCGCAGGCTCAAGGATGATGTTAGGGCCATACCTATCCAATCGGATCCCCTTGCACTCTCTCACCCGACGCCGATCCCGGCTCGGGTCAGAACCCGGGCGAAGTAGGGGGTTCTCCCGGTTGACTCTACAATCAGACTCACGGCGTCACCCCGAGGACGCCCGTTCGACGGGTCGCCCGGACGATCATCGACGACCAACGATGCCGATCTTCGCGATATCTCGGACTGTCAGTTAGCCTGGGCGGTTCACTTAAATATAACGGCAGAAGTAGGGTGGGGTGGTGGTATCTTCCCGTGCGGGCTCACAAGATCTTCTATTAACTTGCAAATATCTTGCAGCTTAAGGCGACCCAGAACAAGCTTATTTAAATAACCAGAACGGAAAAACTATACGAAATCGCTTAAAAAATAACGAGACCATAAAAACGTATTACTATGAAAACCGTCCTAAGTTTATTTTTCCAACGACTTTTCGTTCCCGCTAATGGCAGCCGGGCGGGTTGAGTGCGTCGATTCATTCGGTAATTTGTTACCACCATCGGAATTATGTTATAAGTAAGGGTCGGGAGAGACCCCTCGTATATTGGACACTACGCAATGATAGGCTTTATATGAAAAATGGTTTATTAATGGTCTACATTGAATATCCATTGAGAGTCATAAGTTAAATGCTTTATGGAATTCTTGAATTTATTTACTTATTATATCTACCAAATAATGCAGTTTTTTGTAATGTATAATATGTCGGCGCAACGTCGCTATACAATTAACCAAAAATAGTTAAAGTTAACTGTTTCTTTAATGTTGCGATGTCTCTCTCTCTCTCTCTTCTCTTCGTCAACCCGTGTCCATCCATCAGCATTCTGAGCGTAGGTCTCTTCGAATGCACCCCATTCTCTTCGGTCTCTTGCCTTTTGCATCCAACCTCTACCAACCACTTTGACCAGGTCATCGGTCCACATCGTTGGCTGTCTGCCCACGTTACGACGTCCAGTACGAGGTCTCCACTCCAGCACTTTGTAGTTACGATGTCAACAACTGTTTCAAACGGTGTACAAGATAGTTCATGATTATGCTACACCCACTATAAATAAGAGTGACTATTGTCGCACAAAACTTTTCCGATCCTGCGGAGCGAATGGTAAACAGTCGACGTCGCCCTAAACACGTCATTTCTGATCCCCTGATCCACTAACGATGCTTTTAGGTACATCAAGCACCGGTCATCGTACTCGTCGAACCCGTCGCTTGTGATGAAGCGCTTTGCGAGTAAATTAAGGCACAAACATTTTCTCACACCTGCTCACGACGTTGCTTGCCCTAGCAAGAGCAGTGATTCGCAGAATATACCACCGGATCGGAATTGCAACCCACTGAGAAGATTCGGTGAGAAACCTGACGGGTAGACAAAATATGGTTCTTGTCTGAAGTTTGGCATTAGAAGTCGCTCCTGATAGTACAGTTTCTGTGGTCCGAATTAATCGCTTTTTTTTTATGCTACTGATTATCGACCGAACCGAAAAGTTACTCGCCTCGGTACGTTCATTATATAGTAAGCTTGCCTATTTATATAGTCGGCACATATAATTTATGCCTATTACTACTCATGTTGTTAACCTTGTAGTGACTGACAAATGGCACAGCTGACGCTTCCGATTAGGAACCCGCTCGCTCACCAGAAAAATGATATCCAATTGAATCGTTAATGGATCAAAGAGAAAACCAAAATTAAACTAATAATCGTTAACATCTATAACGTAACCGCCCACACTTTTACGTAACAAACCCATTCTATTACATCAAGGCACTAATCGTGGAGCATAAAATCTGAACGGGCACTTAAGGCCCCGTTTGTGTGTACTACCGCCATTGTCCGTCGGGTCGCGTGCTCGCAGCGGGCGGCCATTTAACAACGAGTAAATTTATTACGTGGGCGTGAACGAGTTTTTGTGCTCGCCACTGTAATGGAACTGGGGTGGCAATTATAACTGTTAACTGACCAACCCTTTTTACTGTCTATTCGATACGCAGGTATTATTTTTTTATTGTGAGAGAAAAAGCAACGTTGAATCGATGTGAAACATCTAATAGTACTTTTGTAGTGCATAAACTTGTACTACTTACTGGTTGTGAGGTTAGGTATCACCGCTCTGCCTATTTCTGCCGCAAAGTAGTAATGCATTGCGGTTTCAAAGGTGGGGCAGCTGTTGTACTATAAAACTAAGGACTCGTGTCTCAAGGTGGAGGGCGGCATTTACTGTAATGTCTATGCCTATGTCCTTAATATGGGCTCCAGTTACTTAACATTAGATCGGCCGTGAGCTCTCCAGCCGTCTAAGCAATAATAAAAAACATTGAACTACATTATTGAAATTCTCGAACAAAGTTCCTAGTCGTACCTTTTGTTTGCGGGTTATCAGGCTAGACCTAAAAAAATGTAACAATGAAAAACGCCACCAAATTTTATATATTTATAATTAATAATAAACTAGTGATATATTTTTTCACTAATATTCAAGAAATTTAAATACGTTACGTACGAATCGTAAAATTATTTTTTATTTACCCCTTATATTTTAATTATTCATTACTCAATACAAATCCAAAAAAATATAGCAAAATATTATACATTTAACTGTTTTTCATATAATCTCTTTTAAATATCTGAATTGAATGTCATTCATGGACAAGTTTGAAGGGTAATTGAACGTGTAATCTGTTCATAAATCACAAGCAATTAAGCGAACAGCAACGAGTTCATCGTCTAGAGAGCACTAAGCTAAGCTAAGAAGCCTTGTGGAGAGTATTAAGCGGTAGGCAGCGGCTTGGCTCTGCCCTTGGCATTGCTGAAGTCCATGGGCGACGGTAACCACTCACCATCAGGTGGGCCGTATGCTCGTCTGCCTACAAAGGCAATAAAAAAAAAGAAAAAAAAAAGCACTAAGCCCTTTAATGAGTACGACATTTCTGCTTACTGCTAGTGTTCACGGGTCGGGAGACTATGATTGCCTGTAACGCCTATTCACTCATCCGACTATTTTATAATCCGTCGACGTATCCAAAAGATACATCCAAGAGGCAACCGGACTATATGTAACCCATTGATTTTCTCGTCGGATCTTCTTAGTGGGTCGTGATTCCGATCCAATGGTATATTCAGCTAAACACTGTTCTTTTTAGGGCAGATGTTAACTCTTCCAGACTGAGCCCCGTGAGCTTGCCTACACAGACTGAAGCTAAAATAGCCCCCCGCGAGTACTGGCAAATAGGTTAACAGACATCTGTAACGTGGCTTAGAGTTTTTTTTTTTTTTTTTTTTATTGCCTAGATGTGTAGACGAGCTCACAGCCCACCTGGTGTTAAGTGGTTACTGGAACCCATAGACATCTACAACGTAAATGCGCCACACACCTTGAGATATAAGTTCTAAGGTCTCACTATAGTTACAACGGCTGCCCCACCCTTCAAACCGAAACGCATTACTGCTTCACGGCAGAAATAGGCGGGGTGGTGGTACCTACCCGTGCAGACTCACAAGAGGTCCTACCACCGGTACACTACGCTGATCGTAATTCCAACGAATATTTGAAAACGGTTAACAAAATCTAGATACCTCTGAGGGATTGTTTGAGATGATCCCGTCATCTCGTTTTTACAATCACTGGTTTTTTACAATTACTGGTGGTAGGACGTCTTGTGAGTCCGCACGGGTACGTACCACCACCCTGACTGTTTCTGCCGTGAAGCAGTAATGCGTTTCGGTTTGAATGGCGGCGCAACCGTTGTACTGTTAAGTGAGATCTCAGAATTCATGTCTCAAGGTGGGTGGCGGCATTTACGTTGTAGATGTCTCCGGTAACCACTTAACACCAGGTGGGCCGCGAACTTGTCTACCCATCTAAGCAATAAATAAAAAAACAATCTCACCGCTTACCACCGGGGCAGAGTTCATCTATATTACCTAGAGCCGATGCGTTCATCCACAGTGCGTTTTGATAGATATAGGTATCACGTATCGTCCGGTTTTTTGAGCGCTAAGATAATTATGTCTGTCTTCATACGAGGTTTGCGCATAGTATTCAGAGGTAGACAGCGACTAGACATTGGCATTGCTAAGGACCACTTACAAGATCAATAAAAAAATAAATTCAAGTAATAAAGGTACCACTTTGAAACTATACAAATGTTCAAATTAAATATTTGTATTGGCAAAAATTGAGATAATTGAGGTTTCACTGTTCTTAAATAATGATAGGATAGCTCTATAACACCGACACGTTCAGTCGAAGTTTCGGAAACTTCTAGAGTATCTTTATTCAAACAGTAAATTCAGAGAGAGCAATACATAAAACACAAAGCACATTAAATCCTGAATACTGCTTATAAAACGCAAATCAGCTAATGCAGTCATCACTTTCGCCAATTACCCCCCATTTGGCCACCTCGCAACCCTTCTGAGGGTTGGGGGCACGCCGGCTTCCGATTGGCCGCTGCCCCGGAAGGATATAACCTATAGTTTTTCTTCTTAAGAACTTCCTCGGGCCATTGTACGCGTGATTTACGAGCGACCCGGGCCGGGGGGGTAGATTGATGATTGCCAGTATCCGGCCTCCGGGCTAAACTGGGGTTGCTAGTCGTAATATTGACTGAATGATTGTCATTTCTTGAAAATAATAGTAATGTTATTCTACGTTTACAAATTGTAAAGAATATCATTTAATATAAATGAAGACATGCAAATATCATTCCAAAGGATGTTAAGCTTTAGTGAATAATATAAATAAATTAACTATTTACAAATTAATTTGAAAATCTGAAGCTTTTTTTATCATACTGAACCGTTGATAAAATAAAATCCTATAACTGCTTCTCTTTTAAAATAATTTTTACATTTATCTTATCCATCATACTCATGATTATCTCTAAACACATACAAATATTTACACCTGGCAACACTGCCAAGCAATCGCATCTGCCTCATTCTTAGGGCAATTTCCCCGCATATTCGTTTACCCGACGCATTATACGGGCACTCTTTCCGCGTTATATTCTTATTGCTTTTATTACGAGCCAAAGTCAAGTACTTTTTCTCGGTTTTGTTAATGGCTGAACGGTTTTTTTTTTTCGAAAAATAATAATGAAAATATATCACGTTTCCGTTTCTCATATTAGGGTGAAGAACACTTGAACCCCGTACCTAAATGATTATTATTTTGCTGTAGTCCATGCTGTAGTCCATGGGCGACGGTAACCGCTCACCATCAGGTGGGCTGTATGCTCGTCTGTCTACAAGGGAAAAATAAAACATTGACAATCTTTACCGAGTTGTTGGTTTTCGATAACCCACACAAAGACTGCATGGAGATAATATCTGATCATAATTTTTTTAAATGAGGCTTGCTTTAATCAATTCTAGCGCAAGCTGTAGTTTAAGTAGATTGCGGCTTGGCATGTATGGGCCGTATGAGTGGCTTATCTCATAAAAAAAATGTGTGCGTGTACTAGTGTACACACGTAAGAAGTGAAACTTGTTTATGGCCTTATTTTTCGAAAAATGATCTACATGCAACTTTCTAGAAATTGGTTAAATAAAGTTAAATTAGATAAAGTTTAAACAAAAGGATTTTATTATCATAGACATGAATACAAATAATACAATTATTTCACTTTACCTTTTTGCTACTAAGATTATTACAGCATTTTAATAATACATCTCTTTGATATCATAATACCCTGGTACTTTTCTTCCTATAAATTAATAATAATAGCACGGTCCACGTGGTGTTAAATGGGGTTCCTGAGGTTCGTGAAGTTTGACCCACCTTGAGACATGAGGTCGATTTCTCAAATCCGAAACCATGCTTCAGAACATACCGCCGTTAATTATTAATAAATCTCTTTGCTATCATAATACCCTGGTACTTTTCTTCCTATTATTTTACGTAATAACAGTAATAAATAGCACGGTCCACGTGATATTATTAAGTGGGCTCCCTGAGATTATTGGAATTACAAAATGATTTCCGTAATCCACCTGGAGACATGAGGTCAATTTCTCAAATCGGAATCCATACTTCAGAACATACAGCCGTTAATTAATAAAGAAGGCTGTACGTCAGAGTAAAGTTATAATAATACATCTCTTTGATATCATAATACCCTGGTACTTTTCTTCCTATTATTTTACGTAATAACAATAATAGCACGGTCCACGTGATATTAAGTGGGTTATCTGGGATTATTGCAATTACAAAATGTATTCCGTGACCCACCTTGAGACATGAGGTCGGTTTCTCAAATGCGCATCCATACTTCAGAACATACAGCCGTTAATTAAAAGATGGCGCGTAACGGAAAAATGTGACGCGTAACCGAAAAATGTGACGGTAAATTTTTTTCCAACGCCGATAAGGAAGTTTCACTTCAAAACTGCTTTAAAAAATAGCATTGAACTCATGAAAATCGATGAATAAATGAAGCTTTATAAAAAAGTCATATTGTCGCTCGTACCAAACTCATATCAAGGGTTATTCAGTTAGGGTGAGATTTATCCGCGTCCGAACCCAGGAACGGGATCATACATCATTTGTCGTGTGGATTATCTTAAAGCCTCTACGCAGTGATGGCTAACTAGTAGTGATGTGTCAATTAGGTACGTAGCCTAAATTATCTATCTTCTATCTATATATATAAAAATGAATTGCTGTTCGTTAGTCTCGCTAAAACTCGAGAACAGCCGGACCGATTTGGCTAATTTTAGTCTTGAATTATTTGTGGAAGTCCAGAGGCTTAAAAGATAAGATAAATATGAAAATGCTCGGAATTAAATAAAAATAACAATTTTGTTTTATCTTTGATGTGTCCCCCGTCGGACGGATTCCTTTTGTTGGTTTTAAGTTTATTTTATACAAAAGCTTAGATCTTTTATTTATCGATTGAGGCACTACGAAGTCTGCCGGTTCAGCTAGTTTGTAATATTTAATACTTACGAGGAAAATATTTTATGAAATAAATGATGTATTTTTTGCATGGTCACACTGAAGGTCTAAAATTTTGACACAGATATTTTGATTGATTTACTTATTACAGCTCTAGTTTTCAGATTTTATATTACACTTAGCGATTAATTGATTTATTCGAGTGTGTTCACGTTTTCATTAAATTAATTGGTGGCGCGGGACATGTTTAAAATTCAATTCATTCAAATTAATTAGTAGATATGTTGCGTGTAAACTAGATGGCAAAAGATCTCGTAGCCGGTCACGCAGCCGTCGGTGTGACCAAATAACGGTCTATAGACCTACGTACATCTCACACTTTACTTTCTCACACTTTAAAGATAGGACAGCCATTGTACGATAAAAATGTGACTTCGACCTTAAGTTTCAAGATGGGCGGCGCGGTATTGTGATAATGTCTATCGGCTTCCGTAATCATGTTACGCCACAGAGATGTAATAAATGATAAAATGTACAATAATCAATATTCCGATACTTTAATACAGTAATGTAATAAAGCAATAACAATATAATAATATAACATACCACCTCTTTATACTTACTGCCAATAAAACAAAATAAAATTTAAAATTAAGAATTTCATTTTCTGAAAGCGTTTGGGTTTGGGTTTGGCGTTGCCAACATGTTGGAATTTGAATTTAGAACGCGATCCCCGGGCGGCCGTAGCGAATTTTGAATTAGAGAGCCGCGGGCGCACCGCGGCTTGTTAGCTAGTTTTTTTTACGCTGGCAACCCCTTTGTCGGAGAAAATTGGAACAATGTAGTTGTTGCCAGGTTATTTTGAGTTAAAATGAGTTCAGAATATGTGGTTGTACTAATATCGAACGATTGTTTTATATTAATCCTTATATGAGTTAAAGCGCCAATTAAGGCTCAATCTATATTATTAGTTTAATTCATTGATCATTGTTTTAACATATTATCTTATATTGTCAGTATGATACAACCCACTTAAATAAATGTTGACCGAGAGTAAAAAAAATAAGTTTAAAGAAACATGTCTCTTAAAAAATTTAAATGTCCTATTATACATTTACTTAAATTTATGAACTATAAAATATCCAAAAAAGACCAGGCTACCTTTACTTATTATACGGATACTCAAAACCACAAAACTTAATTTAAAAAATCCAACACAAAAAAGATACATACTAGTATAACCTCGCTTAGTGGAATGCATTAAATTATTCCTTAAACACATAACGGTAGGCAGCGGTTTGGCTCTGCCCTTGGCATTGCTGAAGTCCATGAGCAACGGTAACCACTCACCATCAGGGCCGTATGCTCGTCTGCCTATAAGCGCAATAAAAAAAAAATATTTATTTCATATATTTTTTATAACAGTCCTAATTTTCCGATCACGCCTCGTTCCATTGTAACTAATCTTGTCATTATAATGACTCCGATTAAATTTATTCCGAACAAGCGGATATGTACCGAGCCCCGAATAAAACGCACTTCTAAATTTGAATTTGTTCCAATAATGCGGTTTGAAAATTAAACATGCGTGTAATTTTTTTTTTTAATATTTGAATAGAGAACGCGGCATGTGTTTCGCTCGCGGCGTTTTTGTTTATACTTTGGCGCCACAACGTCGCACCCGTTCTGATACGCGTCAGTGAGACCAGTTAAGCAACGTATTAGGAGCACAAATATATTCAAGGGTGGGGGTGAAATGGGATAATAAACGGTTTTATTGGCTTTATCCCGTTGTCTGAGACGTTACGTCTGAGCCAACGTCGGTTACTTGCCTTCTTTATTCTCGGTTAGGGCATTTGAATATTTTATTAGGGTATTTGTCTTTGTGACGTTCTCGCTGTGAATTAGGTTTTTACTTCGCTGGGTTGTTTCGTAGCGATATAAAGCATATTATATATATATATATATATATAAAGCATGTTTTAGAGAAAATTTCATGATGTTCTGTGATAGTTTTCCATACCCGATCCTGTGGGCCGAATGGCAAACAGTCGACGTCGCCCTAAGCACGTCATTACGGATCCGCCCGATCCGTTAACGGTGCTTTTAGGTACCACAAGCACCGGTCACCGTCCTCGTCGAACCCGTCGCTTGCGACGAAGAGCTCGACGAGTGAATTAACCCATAGACACAGCCCACTGAGTTTCTCACCGAATCGTCTCAGTAGGTCGCGTTTCCGATCCGGTGGTAGATTCTGCGAAGCACTGCTCTTGCTAGGGCCAGTGTTAGCAACATAACCGGTTTGAGCCCCGTCGGCTCACCTACACGTCAAGGAGAAGCTGAAATAGCCTCTCAAGGTTTGTTAAGACATAGTTTTATTTTTAAAATATATATATATATTTTTTTTTTTTATTGCTTAGATGTGTGGACGAGCTCACAGCCCACCTGGTGTTAAGTGGTTACTGGAGCCCATAGACATCTACAACGTAAATACGCCACCCACCTTGAGATATAAGTTCTAAGGGTCTCAATATAGTCACAACGGCTGCCCCACCCTTCAAACCGAAACGCATTACTGCTTCACGGCAGAAATAGGCGGGGCGGTGGTACCTACCCGTGCGGACTCACAAGAGGTCCTACCACCAGTAATTACGCAAATTAGAATTTTTGCGGGTTTGATTTTTACTGCACGATGTTATTCCTTCACCGCGGAAGTCAATCGTGAACATTTGTTGAGTACGTATTTCATTAGAAAAATTGGTACCCGCCAGCGAGATTCGAACACCGGTGCATCGCTCGATACGAATGCACCGGAAGTCTTATCCTTTAGGCCACGACGACTACTATATATGAAAACTGTTCGATATTGAAATGTGATCATATTATCTTTTTAAAACATGTGGTATTAAATTAAAACAAACAAATTGTTAAAACCACGAATCATTGTAAATATTAACACAGTGGCCAGGATAACGCTTTGGGCTCTTTATAAATATAGAGCTTAATTGGGATCTGTTTGCGAAGCATACTTCTTTTGTTTGATTGGATAATAGCAAAAGCGGTTTTATTGTAACAGATTATAAATAAACTTGTGTTTATTTTTAATCTATATAAAGTATATAGGTAAATAACATATAACAATTTATGCCGCATGATTGTTTATCAAGGATGTCTCAAACTACACGCATTGATGTAGGCTACGGCCTATCTATGGGTTTCAGTGGTTTAAAAACCCGTAGACGTTATCACAATAATCACCACTTTCTTGTGCCATGAAGTAAAATCTCAATTAAGCAGGCTTAACTACCCTTTCAACATTCATAATAAGTATTCATTTTTTATTAGGGTATTATAACAAGTATACTAGTTTATTATAACAAGTATATTATTTCTTCATCTTCTTTTTCTCCACCTTATCCCACTAGGTGGGTGGGGTCGGCACAACGAATTTTTCTCTTCCATTCTCTTCTATCAGCCGTCATCTCAACACTCACTCTTTTGTCTCTCATACCGACATTCACTCACTATCCGTGTCTTCTTCGGTCAACCTCTTCCCCCTCTACCTATATAGGTACATGTATAGAGGTCAAACTAATAAGTAAAAAAAGTCTATGGCGTTGTCCTTGTGACGTAGATACATATTATAATGATTTTTTGTCTCTTTAAAATGCGGTTGGCTATTTTGGTTTTTTTTTAATTTGCGTATTGACAGCTATACTCGATCGATCAGCCCACGCCCGCAGGGAATCCCGATAATTTCACAATTTTGTTACGCGAAGTAACAAATCGTTTCTCGATCAATGTAATTTACTTGAAAGCTTTCTGTTTAGCTTCGTGAATTCTCTTGTTGCTTAACCTCTTTATTCACTTAAAATTGATAAGACTATAATAATATACTTGTATTATTCGCAAGTCTTAAATCAATTAAGTTGTATCGCGTTTACTAATAAGGGCTTTCGGGCTTAAAATATTGTACATACAACACAAGCACACTGATAGAAACATACACACACATACGAAGATGTTTTTAAAGGAAAATTGAAGTTTGAATGGTCTAAATTAAAAACAAAAAATAATAATATCTGCATTTAATAAAAAAAAACAAAGTTGATAATTTACTAACACGCCTACACTACTATTCAATAGATGGCGTTGTTGTTTCCTGTATGGCGCTAACGTTATGTAACACGGTTTAATATAAAAATGCATTTCTAAGTTACTGTAAAGTTTTCTTAGATAAAGTCGCGGGCGCACCTAATTAATAAAATGGAAAATCCGGACAAATGGCACATGACGAGTCACCTTGCCTTAGGATTGTCTATAGTATGGGAACCAGACACTGATATACGAACATCCGATGAAGTTTGAATGTAAATTCGTACGCCCGCTAATATCTCCTAATTCGGTTCGTCGTAAACTCAATCGTTCCCGAATATAATTGTTCAGTATTTTCGTATGGTCCTGTAGATCTTGTCTATACTAGAGTTATAGGAGTTGTATAGGTAAGTGGAGACGCGGCCCGCTCTCAGCACTCTAGCACGCTGCATGATAGAAAAGCGACCGATTGTCGGTGTATCGCGCTCCGACCAGACCCGATCCTGTGGACAGAATGGTAAACAGTCGACGTCGCCCTAAACACCTCATTATGGATCCTCCCGATCTATTAACAGTGCTTTTAGGTACCTCAAGCACCGGTCAACGTCGCTCGCGACGAATGGCTCGGCGAGTAAATTAACCCATAGACACAGCCCATTGAATTTCGCGCTGGATCTTCTCTGTGGGTCGCGTTTCCGATGCGGTGGTAGATTCTGCCAAGCACTGCTCTTGCTAGGGCCAGTGTTAGCAAAACCTCCGGTTTGAGCCCCGAGAGTCACTTACACGTTAGGGTAAAGCTGAAATAACTTCTTAAGGTTATCAGCATAGGTAGGCAAAAAAAGCGCTCCGACCCGGCTGGATTTGGTTCAACAGGATATTCCGAGACAGCAGCGGCCCCATCTGGGGCGGTGACGGCCTACCGTGCTGTAACGGCCGACGTAGAGTCATCGAGGCGATTGTTGACGACTCCATTGGCCGAGCGTCCTTGAGGAAAGCTAGGAGTCCACTTGTAGTGTTGAATCTGACATCGAGCACGTGTACACGACGGTCGTTTACTGGGTGGGCCTTTAACATTTTCGGTCCCGTCTTTGCTGTCTTCGGCAATCGCGTCCCACATAGCGCGAGAACCTCGTAGGAGCCACAGACCTCGGCCCAAAAAAAAAAGAGTAATAGATGCGGGAACCGGTGGCCGGAATATAATATCATGCAATAAAAAACGTCTTAAAAATCCATATTTCGTTTCAATATCTTACGGCACATTAATCACGGTCCATAAACCGTAGTCCATTACAAACATTGTATTGACAAACAAAACAAAAGGAAACACAACATATAATATGTTTCCTTTCATCCGTGCGAACCTTTCGGTTATACTTTTATATAACGTGGCGCAGGGATGGCCAATCTTCAGCACGTTCGCAGCATCGCCAGCCTCAGATCGTTTATGACTTTTGGTTTTATAAAAGTAATTCTTAAAAAAAAAGTGGCCATAGTTTTTTCTTTTTGGTATTTAAAAATGTCTATCATGCAATGTGTGTTGTACCTAATCATGCAGCCGTAGAAAAGAGGTTTGATACCTAATTGAATTTCACACTTCGTTTTACCATTTATTTATTTGTTCTTACTCTGGATGTATGGCTTAGAATACTCTGGTGGAATTAGTTAAAAAAAATATTAAGACCCAGCAATGTATGTATAGCACAACTTATCGTCTTAGCTTCGTAATTCCGTATTTTATTAAATCGTGTATGGAAGTGTAGAGGCTGGTCATCCCTGGCCCGTCACTGTTCTATACTTTGACCCGAACCATGATATATTTATGATTGCTTTTATTACTCCCAATATCGGATGATATAATATCGATTTTGTTTAAGAGGTTCATTCACTTTTAAAGAGAAGTTGTATTTAAGCGCTTTAGTGACCTTTTGCGGTATGATTTCGTTTGATTCATTTGTAATATGTAGCGTGTGTGTGTTTATGGTAAATCGTGATGATTGTTTTTCTATCGTTTTTTTGTTCTTTCTGATTTGTGAATTTTAGTACACAGACGACTTAGCGTTACGATAAATGTTGCCTGAGTTTAAAATTTTTTTTAGGAACAATGTCACAATCTTAAAGTAATGATGTCTCAATTATATTGTATAAATGCCGTTTCGTCAAACCATTAAGGTTGAGACTGCTTCGCGTTTACAATAGGCAGAATCGTCCATTTCCATTTAGGCCTATTATGCATCATTACTGCACTCACGGCCTTATCTCACTTATCCTCTTTCACAAAGTTCACACGCCATCTATTGTCAGATAGCGGAAACACACATCGAAGCTACTCGACTTGCTCAGAATGTTCTCGATAAATTTGGGGATGTCGTCTCGACTATAAAAGCGTTGCAGTTAATAATCGGAACTACTCGAAGGGAAACAGCGAACGGATCACCTGAAGCGAAGTGGAAGAAGTGAATTTAGAATTTTAAAGTGCTTGTGAAGTGTTTTAAGTGTTCTAAGTACTAATACAGTCTCAATTCTTACTTCGGTAGATTTTTTGTTCATTCTGAACCCCAGCGCGTAACAATATGTATGACGTATATAAGTATGTATGTCAGTTTCTAGTACCCGTAACACAAGGAGTCCTAATTTGGGGCCGAATGATCGTGCCTGATTTGTTCTCAGTTACTTAGTTATCATTTATTTTAACATAGCTTATAAAGTTGCTATCTAATGGTTAGGGGGATGGTGATGGGAGAGATGTGCTCCGCACTAAACGCTTCACTCTCCCCCCTTTGCCTTTTCATGAGTTCTGTCTCATGCGAAGTTTGGATGCTGGTTGTTGAGCGATAGGAGGTTTTAGTCGGTTCGACTCCGACATACCCCGCCCGCCATCCCCAGTGGAGGGATTTCCTCCTGACAAAAAAAAAATCTAATGGTTAAGTTTAAAACAATTGTTCTCATTATACAACAACGATAAAATTTATTTATCTGTTTTGTTGTTTATAGTTACGGATGGAAAATCTCATATACCTTGCCGGGCTATGGGCGTCCTTATAAAATATCGTACGCACGTTGAGTTCGACGATATACGAGTGTTGTTATGTTACGAATGGGCAATTTGCCGATAAATATATTTCCGTTTCTGGGATAAAAACGTTTTCAGTTTGATAGGGAGAAACGTATCGAATGTACTGGAATGTTCTTGTCTCGCTTCTAAATTTGATTTCTGTTGGTCATAAGACGGACCGTTTAAAACGTTTCATGAGTTTAAATACTCCAAGCCGAGTATTGTATTTTCTGTCATTAGTAGAGTTCCGTCACAGAGTAATTTATTTCCAGAGCGTCAGTAATTTATGTTTCTTTGTTTGGTCTTGATGAGAAAGAAAATGAGCCTTTAGTAGATTATCAAAAACGTTACAGATCATGAAAATATCTAGCATAAAAATGGTTTTTTGTTTAATTGCGATTATCTGATTATAATTTGTAATTGATAAGACAATGTTAATTGGATTTGATCGATGTTCTTTGATTTTAAAGGAACGAGAAAATATCGTATGAGAAATAGAGGTATAAATAGGCTTTAGTTGAAAAGGAATTGGAGATATTACTCGATTATGAATAGGCAACGACCACTATTAGCTTCTACTTTACTGATATCCACGAGTGACCGTCAGGCTAACATACCATCACGTCGTAAGCTCGTCTGCCTATATTGGCAATAGAGAAAAACATAGAGCAATAGAGGCAAAGATAATTATGAAAGTGTTGTAAATAGGAATTATATTAATTTTATTTAAAAGATATTGAAGTACCAAATGATTCTAGTATTTGATACAAAACAATAAGTTAATTATTAATGGTGTACGTCAAAAGATCACCACGGGTTAAATTTTATAGGACGAAATATACGAAAGGGAAAAAGTAATCAATAATACACGGTTATGTATTTTTTTAAATAATTAAACTCGATTCCGTGTGAAAAATGAAATTGAAAATATTGAATATTATTTTTGCATATACCGTGTTACAAATCTACCTAAGCCCACGAAAACACTGTTAAAAATAGAAATGAGATCTCGCTAAAGTCCCCGACAAACGGAAAGCTCAAATAGAAGATATTACCCCCTGCGCACTGTATTTACGAGTGAGAAATAACAAGTATCGAAGGTTTTGCCCGACTCGGAACAATGAAAAATGACCGACGGAAAATTGCAAGGATTCCACTCGATCCGGCCGGAGATGCCATGCGATCTGTTCTTGAGATGACTGCAGGGGTGGATTCTACGTGTAATTGATTTCGTAGTATACGATGAAGGGCACCCACGAGTAGTATTGCAAATGCATTAATTGCATTTTTTTAGACGTTATTATGCTCGTAGCCACAATGGTCGAGACAAACTCACGGTCTGCTTAGTATTGAGGGAATGTTTGGGAAGACAGATGAAATAATGTTAATATCGCCACTATCCACAAGACATGAGTCCGATTTCTTAATTCATTTGGGAACTGACACAAAATGAATAGCAAATACTTTTTAGAACACGTTCTAAAGCGCCATGTAATTTTTCTTTTTATACTGGCAACGAAATGACTCATGTATCGGATTCCTTTCTCATTCTTTTGTATGCAAAACAATGTTACGCTACCACTAAATAAAATCTGTTTCCACTCAAATCTTGCCAAGTTCCTCGTGCGACATAATTTGCGTCATGCCTTGCGGCGGGCCTGTTTCGTCGCGCACTCTATTTTCCTATTTGTGCGGCAGATTGGCTCTGATTGTATTGTTTGCGGCGGGGCGGGGCGATACGATACCCACCCCCGCTCACACGACCACCCCGGAGGGGTGCAGCCGAGCGGAAAAATGTTATCCGCCAAGCGAGATATTTGTATTGCTATAAATATTTGACAAGTGTGTTTAAATTTGTCGTCTAGCGGTTGACTTGCGAACAGATTGTGGCAATTTAAAATTTATTTGCAGGATTCGCAACTTGGAAATTATTATTTTTATATGGAAAACTAAATCTATTATTATAAGGGACTTGTCACCCGATAGCGATTAAACTTGAAGTTTAATGCGATTAAAATAAAGATAATCTATTTAATCATAATAACTCTGATAAAACAAACAAAAAAAAAAACAAAAAAAAGTTAAACTACTCACCCTCAATAAAAAATATTTCAAATCACCAATTTATATACGAACACTTTTCAATACGTACGACACAGTATAAACAAGTAACGGTAGGTAATGTCGCCCGACCAAGATAACTTTTATAAGCGCGAAATTGTGTTTATGCGGCCGTGTGTCGCGATTCACAGACGACGCCCGCGACGGCCCGCGTAATCGGAAATATTGCTATAGAATAACGTTAGGGTAAGGCTTTAGTGTTGAGAAACAGAGACGAATTAACAATACGATTAATGTTTTGTTCTTTTGATTAATGGGAGTGGACTTGGTGGAAGTACGTCATAAATGAATGGAATTACCGTTCGTGAGAGCAATAATTCAGCTTTCACCAAATTAAATGTTACTCGTAATTATAAAACGTCAAAACCTTAACGCTTAAAAGAACTTTGAATGTGAATAAAATCAGCGATTTGTCACTAAATGGCTATCTAATCGATATGTTTCATGGACAAGGTTTAATGACAGTGAAATAATTCACCGTGCATCAAGGTAAGTTGGTAAATAAGTTATAGAGCATTTAGTCCCTCTATGTAGGTTCCGTTTTTCTTTATATTACCGGCTATTGTCGGTTATGGGTATTAACAGTATCAGGGCTGTTTACGGCTGAGTCTGCTTACTCTCTGAAAACCTCGTTTGAAGAAGCACTTTATAGCGCTCACTGTGCAATAAACGCTTTCACAGTGAAAGGGATAAATATACGAATATTTATGTATAATGCGGGCTAAAACTGAAACTCGCTACCGCTTATGTCCGAGACCGATCGAGTCGAGTATTATTGTCGATCCCATCTCGGTCGCAGTCGCGTAACAAACTAGTAATTGGTTTGGGATTGGCCCCACCGTTCCGCTAATAATGTTTATCTATGTGATACTTCTTCAAAGTAGTAACATGTGTAAGCTAAGAGTTTGTGATTGATAAATCATAAAAATCGTTCTTTAAATTTATATTTTGTTTTTATAAGTTTGTAAATGTCATTAAATGAGAAATACTTTAACGATTCGTGTTTATTCCTTGAATTGTATATACATATTATATAAACACCATAATATATATATTTCTATATATATAATCTATATACATAGAATATTGATAAAATAGGTATATAGGTAGGTAACCAAAAATACTCCTTGGACAGATAAACATTATTGGATAGTAAACAGAATAAGCTAAAAATGCAAATATTCTAATTATATATAACCGAACTATGGGAACCCTAGTAAATTTAAAAAATAAAATAAAAATTAATGAATAATGAGAGAATATCTATAAAAATAAACATATTATATGATATTGTAAACTTCATGCCTAGTAAATTAAATATACTATTCATACTACTCCATGCCATGCTACGGTCTTACGAATATTCGTAGAGCCTCTACATGAGTCTACGACACAGGTCGGAGCTACGAAGTTTCGCTACAATTTAACTACGGCTATTTTAGTCTTGTTGGACTTGTGTATTGTGAGATCCGGGTTTGATTCAGTAATTAGTATTTATTGTAAATGTTTTTAACAATAAGACTATCCGGATGTCTGCGATCTGTATGTAACACAAGACAATATCTCAAATATAAATTTGGTATATCATAATGTTTTAGTCGCTGTGATTCGATCTTATCAAGCGATGCGACTATGTTAGTACTAGCTGACATGTACTAGTTTTTATAATGAAACACGTACTTATGGATGACTTCCATGATGAAGGAATAATATTGTGGAATAAAAATTAAACCCGTCATTTCGCAAACGCGCAAATCAATTATTCGCTCATAAAACGGTATTTTGTAAGATCGCGGGGTATAGATACCATCCACCCTGCTCTTTTTCTGGCGCCAAATTTTTCTTTATTTTTTTATTACTTAGATGTGTGAACGAGCTCACAGCCCACCCGGTGTTAAGTGGTTACTGGAGCCAATAGATATCTACAACGTTAATGCGCCACCCACCTTGAGATATAAGTTCTAAGGTCTCAGTATAGTTACAACGGCTGCCCCACCCTTCAAACCGAAACGCATTACTGCTTCACGGCAGACTGCGGACTCACAAGAGGTCCTACCACCAGTAAAGAAGTTATAGTTATGAGTTCTGATTGTAAGGGTTAATTAGGGATACGTAGTAGTAAACTATATGATTGATAAATAGACGTAATATCTGTGGGTAGGCGGTGATATTCGTGTCCTTATTTGTTTGGGTTCCGGTAACCACTGAACATTAGATAGGGAGCTCGCTCACCCATCAACGGAATGAAAGAAAAAATATAATTTTACACACAATGCAGTCATTTACCCATACCGTGCGGCAAGTGGCCGGCTCTCCGCTCAGAGTCGCGTCGCTTTAACGATGTAGTTTCGCCGCAATCGACTTTAAAGACCACTCCACCACGTCGCGACACTCACGCCTGTAATTATACAGCACGTATACACAAAATTCGATCCTCAGAACACTGTAGTTAAGGCTCAATTTTGTATTCGCATTACGGTAACATGTTACCAATTTGATTTGCAGCACGAAAACGTATACGAAACAGCAGCTCTTATTGTTATGTGAAATAAGGTTTTGATTAGTGGGTGCACACAGTAAAATAGTTACCGTCTAGTCTGCGACTAAAAGTTAGAAGATTTGTGTTTTCTCTTGTTTCAGGTACACAAAGACTTCTTCGGTCGTATAGTTCCGCTGTCACAAGTCAAGCGACAAGGTAAGAACATAATAATTATTGTAATAGAAATTTGATTACAACCTTCAAATCGTTGTGTGGGTGTGATGTGTGTTGATATAGGTTGTATTCTTAGTATTCTTATGCCACAACAAAAAATAAAATATTAAACTTATTTTTTTTTATTGCTTAGTTGGGTGGACGAGCTCGCGGCTCACCTGATGTTAAGTGGTTACCGGAATTATACGGTATTCGAACACCGATGCATCGCAAGATACGAATGTACCGAACGTCTTATCATTTAGGCCACGACGACTTCAGTAAATGGGAAATGCCTATAGAATTTGTCGTAACACTGGTTCGATAAGTTTTAATTTTATATATCACTTTGCTAGATTTTAAAATTCGATGTATAAAAAATTCTATTATTTTTTAAGAAATCACTGTTACTAACATTAATATGGATTTATTTTTTAATCAAAAAAGAAAATTAGCATTCTGCACCCCTTCTCTATGTTCTCTATAAGTGTGGGAATTTTCATATTTCTCCGTCTGCGCAATTTTCGTAAAAAGGGGTACAAAGTTTTTGCTTCACGTATTAATATATAGATAATAAATCGATTAAGCTCGAATTAAGTTCAATAAGTAAACGTCTCGAATCACTAATCATTATAATAATCTACTAGCAAAGTTCACTGGCGATCCTCTAAAATGTATTTCAAATGTGATTCGGACGAGTATCCCTGCGGGCCGCATTATCGCGTAACCGTAATCACGCGTCGCGTCGTAACCCAACCTATTATTTTCAATTACAGCGCCGCGCGAAAGGATTGTTAATATCCATTTGAACGACAACCTCTGTAGCGCACCTGAGTCCGGCCCTCTCCGCAGCTCTCGATAGGCCCGCGCTAAATTGTTTTTAATTTCGTAAAGTCATCCAATCGCCACGAATGCGGCTATGTACAAGCAACGGCATACGTTATTTTATTCCGTTTTGTAAAAAACAGAAATAAATCTATCTAGATATTAATAATACGTGAAACAAAAACTTTGTATCCCTTTTTACGAAAATTGCGCGGACGGAGGAATATGAAATTCTCCACACTTATACAGAATATAGAGAAGAAGTGCACAATGCTAATATTTTTTAAAATAATGCATAAAAGATACATTAAATCAATAAAGAAAACATTACACACACTACATACCATGTATTTGACGCACACACGCATGCATACTATTTATTGTCAAAAATTTGTTCTTGACGTCTGTTGTCAAATTGAGAATAGATTAAATATTGTTTGTCTTTGTTAATATTTTTTATAGTGTCGTCTTGGCGAAATTTGTGATTATAGAAGTATAAAATACAATCATAATAATGTACAAACTTACAATTCCAAATAATTATAGTCGAATTTCGACTACTGCGGGACCTCTAGTATATATAAAAATGAATTGCTGTTCGTTAGTCTCGCTAAAACTCGAGAACCGCTGGACCGATTTTGATAATTTTGGTCTTTAATTATTTGTGGAAGTCCTGAGAAGGTTTAAAAGGTAGATAAATATGAAAATGGTCGCAATTAAATAAAAAGAACAATTTTGTTTTTCCTTTGATGTTGTCTGTCCCCCGTCGGACGGATTCCTTTTGTTTGTTTTAAGTTTATTTTGTACAAAAGTTTAGGTCTTTTATTTATCGATTAAGGCACTACGAAGTTTGCGGGGTCAGCTAGTTTTAAATAAATAATTGTAGCGATTAGATCAGCGAAGGAATAAAGGAATTGAGTCGCATTTTTTTAATCCGCGAATAATGAAAACGCTAATGAAGAAAGCGTGAATAAGAAAATTTGACTGTATTTAAAAAAATCGTCTTGAAGAAAATTGGCGCAATTGAACATGGATCCTGCCATTATTATCACGAGGCAATTACGCCGGTTGAAATTATAGTAAAACTCTTATTCCAATGCTATAATAGAACAGGAGATACCTATTTGATAAATGCCTAAATCGCGCTAACAACATTCTCAAGATAAGCTTGAGTGTATGCAACTTAGGAATAGCAATACTCGGACCGTCTGTCTTCTCAAGAAAGATATCATATGTAATGAAATATTGAAAATAGAAGAAGCCCGCAGAGCAGATAGCATCATTATGCCTATTTCTGCCGCGGAGCTTTCATGCGTACCCATTCAAAGGGTGGAACGTTTGCTAAACAAAAGTAATTTAACTTTCAATTCTATCACCTCGTAATAAATGCTACTAAAATGTAGTTGTATTAACTCATAATTATCATTTATCATTCGAGCATATCGTTAACATCGACCGGTAACCCCTCCCCCCGCTGCCCCGCTCTGCCCTCCCCTCGCCCACAACGATTCTCGTTAAGGTGACTGTTTAATAATCTCAACGCGATTTGTAATGGAATTGAGCTGGAATTCGCTCGAGACGTCTCTCAACTTGCGTTATTGTTTTTGCAACTGAGTACCGTTGGCAAAAAAGATTATATTGTATCCAATTGAATTTAATGTGAGCAATTTTCACCTTTTCAGGGTGAACTTTATGTTGGGTGGCTGTCGAAACCATAGACACCGTATTTAGAATGCTACAGCAAGAGTGTCATTGCCTCCAAAGTACCCATCCGTCTAGGAAAATCTAAAAATAAATCGGCCAACACTAAGCTTAATGGTACTAATGACACTAATGCTCCATCGTTCTCAAATCTCTAAACTATGCTTATTACTTACGGAATTACGCTCTTCTCCCTGTAGAAAAGGATGAGTGGAATATTAGCTGCATTCTAATCTGACAAAACCTTTGATTGGGCTAGTTTTTAATGAGCTGTCTTGAGTGTAAGGAGAAGATGAAGGAATTTGTAATACATATTACTCGGTGTACCGATAGATCGTATAATACTATTAATAGTTTTCCGTCCGGCGACACCGCATATCGTGAGCATCGAAAATCATGCAAGAAAGGGAACAGTCTGCGAAACATCGTGCCACATGGCGTCGCATCGCGAGAGCATCTGTGTAGCATGATTCGACTGATGCATGACCACGACCACCCTGTAAAGAGTGAACGACTAGGAAGAAGGGGAACAGAGCTAAGAACTTATGAGAACCTAACAATGAGATGGGGGTCAAGAACGGTCGGCGACGAACCAAGTAATCCGAGACGTGTAAACGGCGAAGTACTATGAATTTACATAGCGTACATCGTGTTTGTGTCCGATTTCGTCTATTCGCTGACAGCTAACGTGAAATGTATTTTCGAGTCCTCACGACTGGCTAGGTATTTTCAATCAACAACCGATTCGTTCTGAATGCCCCCGGACCCTTCGTACTCCATCAGCATTTCGGTTATCTGACAGAGACGGAAAACTGTGTACGCTTGTTGTCATTTCACATCAGAGAAGGTTATATTGAAAAAAAAGTGGTTCCCAACTATGTTTTATGTTAGCATTTTCTTTGATATACTTCAAAGGTCCGTTTTAAAAAACAACGAAACATGATAAGCCGATGTTATAGCACAAAAAAATTAGTATATTTAAAATAGTTGTTGGAACTCCTTCGTCGGTACACGTTCGGAACTAATTCGTGAGTTAGCCGGGTAGTATCGTCGTCGTAAATGAATTGTTCCCGGGAGCGGAATCGACTCCTCTGTTTGATTAAGCCAAACGCTAATAAAGTTCTCTCGTTGTGATAACGCTCTGATTATTAATACGCTATCGAAACTCTGTTACGTTCATAATTTTGGTTTTGTATTTATCTTTCTTGATATTTAATGTGTTTAATATTGTAATTTAAATAATGTGTTGTATTTTTGTTTACTGATTTAACGTTGGGCAATTGGGCGTAGAAATTGGTGATTGGTGGTAGAAATAAAGATACACCACAACGTCACAAGAAATAAGGATACACCAAATCTTTCAAGGTGTGTGGCGCATTTACGTTGTGGATGTCTATGGGCTCCAGTAACCACTTAACACCAGGTGGGCTGTGAGCTCGTCCACCCATCTAGGCAATAAAAAAAAAACGATATGTTGAATTAAAATGTAAAAATTTAAGTTACATATTTAAATAGGAATAGATGTGACGAAAACTATTTTGTTTGAATTCAAAAATTCAATTTGTTTTATATACGAAACATAAATTTACGTTTCGTAAATATTACAAACCATGAAGGATTCGATAATATTCAAAAAAAAATATTTTCTCAAATAACTTTTACGCCGTTCTCGAATTTTAGCGAGACTAACGAACAGCAATTCATTTTTATATATAGAAATTTATATTTTGATTGGAAAATTTAAAGTATTTTCTTGGGTTTTCGCGATTCGCAGACAGGAATTAGGGAATTAAACAAATTTTTAAGTTACTAATTTTCGTACCTAAATAACCTAAATAATATTAGAGTAATTTTCAAAAAGTCTAGAAAAGAAACTTAAGCGTATATCATTGCTTAGATGGGTGGACGAGCTCACAGCCCACCTGGTGTTAAGTGGTTACTGGAGCCCATAGACATCCACAACGTAAATGCGCCACCCACCTTGAGATACAAGTTCTAAGGTCTCAAGTATAGTTACAACGGCTGCCCCACCCTTCAAACCGAAACGCATTACTGCTTCACGGCAGAAATAGGCAGGGTGGTGGTACCCACCCGCGCGGACTCACAAGAGGTCCTACCACCAGTAAAAACAAGTATGATTATATGTAGCAATGCGAAATATCAACAGCACAATTTGTAATTAACTCGTGTAAACATGGCTTCAACGTACGAGTGAGTGCATTCGAATTGTTGAGATCCACATCGACGTCTGTTATGTTAATATTACCTCATTTATGAAATCTAAAGTAAACTAAATATCTGATCTAGTGAAAAACGAACGTGCTGCTTTTTGACTATTCTTAATATATCGCCGGAACAAAGCGGAATTGTCGTAACTTGAAAAAACACCAGAGCCATACGTATAATATAATATGGTAAAAAGTGATTTAGCTTAAAATGCAAGTTACGACATTTTCGCTTTCTCCAGTCAATATGTATAAAAGCAAATTATAAGTGTAGCGTATTTTCGCCATAATAATCCATTCAATTTTTCATGAAAACTTTGTCGTGGCCTAAAAATATATCACATGATGTAAGGTTTACGCCCGGTGCATTCGTATCGAGGATGCGACTCGGCCGGTGTTCGAATTCCGCAGAAAGGTACAAATGTTCACGAATGACTTCCACGCTGAAGGAATAAGATCGTGTATTAAAAATCAAACTCACTAAAATTATAATTGCGTTATTACTGGTGGTAGGACGTTTTGTGAGCTCGCACGGGTGGATACTACCACCCTGCCTATTTCTGCCGTGAGCAGTAATGCGTTTTGGTTTGAAGGGTGAGGTACGTAGCCGTTGTATTGTAAAAACGGAGACTTAGGACTCATGTATCAAGATGAGCGGCGACATTGATGTGGTTGATGTCTATGGGCCCCGGTGACCATTTAACACCAAGTGGGCCGTGAACTCGCTCGTTAGCAATTTTTTTTTAAATTGGGTCAACTTTACGTATTTCTGTCGTCGGAAGTAAAAGTTTCAAGAATTTGGAATAGCCCAATGGGCTACCAGTGCTTAGGTAGAAAATATCCCTAATAATCTCCTTTTTTTTCTTAAACAGATGCTTTGCCGGATGTTATATCTTCCAGCAGCGTATTCTACCAGTACAGAGAAGGCTTCAACAACGCGGTCAGAAGAAAAGTTCGCCTCCGTGATTTGCTGTAGGCTATGGCTGTCGTAACCTAATCTTTTGACAGCTGTCAAATATGTCAACCATAATGTAAAATATAGCGTTTGTAAGAAATTTATAAAATGAAATGTATTCTGTAATTGATTGTGTTTATTATTCAATCAAAAGATATTGAAAGTGAAACAACTTGAGTTCGTCTACTTTGAACATTTGAATTCTAGTTTTTGTGAAGTTTAACTGGACCACCCACAATCCCTCCATAAAAAAACACATTAGAATTGAGACTTCGACGCAATGTCTGAAGGTGAGTGAGAGAGAGGATTAATATTATAATCAAATGGAAAAAAATACATCTTGCGTCTCAACTCATTAGACCACGAACGCTTCTACGGACCGTTTTCCTTTACAGACATCAATCAGTTAGAATTATGTAATCTGTTGTCTTTCTGATTAGTTTAAATTATATTAGCAATGTACCTTTTCAGCTTTGATTGTCAATCGATTTCTTTTGTTAATTGTTATTAGTTATTGACGATATAATAGAGTGCTATCAATAAAATATTTGCAAACAGTTTTTTCCCCATCATTACTGGATATTAATACGTGAAGCAAAAACTTTGTATCCCTTTTTACCAAAATTGCGCGGACGGAGGAGTATGAAATTTTCCACACTTATAGAGAATATAGAGAAGAAGTGTACAATGCTAATATTTTTTTTTAAATAATGCATAATAGATACATTAAATCAATAAAGAAAACATTACACACACTACATACCATGTATTTCATGCACACACGCATGCATACTATTTATTGTCAAACTTTTGTTCTTGACGTCTGTGGTCAAATTGAGAATAGATTAAATTTATATTGTTTGTCTTTATTAATATTTTTTTATAGTGTAGCCTTGGCGAAATTTGTGATTATAGAAGTATAAAATACAATCATAATAGTGTACAAACTTACAATTCCAATAAATTATAGTCGAATTTCGACTACTGCGGGACCTCTAGTTACTGGAAAAATGTCAATGGCCTAAAATATTAAATATATGAAATCATAAAACCTACACAAAATAAATCGATATCTGGAGGTGTCAGTCAATTCGATTTTTAGATCACTTTGTAAACACTAGTCCCTAAATGAAACCAAGTAAATACAAACCGCAGTAAATAATAAAGTTCCGCGAATATCCAAGTTAGTCAAGTCTGTTTGTTCAACACCTGCGTCTGTAAGAACTTTCACTATAAATCCGTAATGCGAGACTTGTACTCGTCGTTTTGAATGAAATATCGTTTTAACTCACCGAAATGAGACTGAGGAAGTCCGTTTGTTTGTTCATTATAATAAGAGTATGCGAACGAAGATGAGGTTTTAGCACTGGAAGCTAACAGTAGTTAGTACTGCTGACTGCAGGCCCAAGGGTCGTGGTTTCAGTTCCCAGTTTGGCAGACATACGTGTGACAAACAGTTTAGTTTGTTTTTTTTCTGTGTATTGAAACATATATGTACTAGAGGTCCCGCAGTAGTCGAAATTCGACTATAACTAATTGGAATTGTAAGTTTGTACACTATTATGATTGTATTTTATACTTCTATAATCACAAATTTCGCCAAGACTACACTATAAAAAATATTTAATCCCAATTTGACAACAGACGTCAAGAACAAAGGTTTGACAATAAATAGTATGCATGCGTGTGTGCATCAAATACATGGTATGTAGTGTGTGTAATGTTTTCTTTATTGATTTAATGTATCTTTTATGCATTATTTAAAAAAAATATTAGCATTTCTTCTGCACTTCTTCTCTATATTCTCTATAAGTGTGGAAAATTTCATACTCCTCCGTCCGCGCAAATTTCGTAAAAAGGATACAAAGTTTTTGCTTCACATATTAATATATAGATAATTCTGTATATGTATAATTAAGTATGTATATTAGTCTCTGGTTCCTGTAGTACAGGGAGTCCTAATTTGGAGCCAGAAGACCGTGTGGGATTTGGTCCCAATTTATTTACCTGTATGTTTTTTGGACCGTCTTTAATTGCATCATGTGGTCGATTCTTGGTCGATGTGCTTATCTAGTGTATGTTGCTAATCTCCACTGAATACCATTCGGCCATTTGTTAATTTGGGTGATTAATATTTGTGTGGCCCGATGCTTGCAATCGAACTAAGTAACTAACTTGTATACTTTTCGTCATGACTTATGCAAGGGTAGTGTTCGCTGACACGACCCGCATGCACATAAACATAGCCGTCAAAGCATCGTGGTACGTAAGAAAGGTCGACCTTCACGATTCTTTAATATTTAGATCAGATACGTAAATATTTTAAAAAGGCGTCAGAACGCTTCTTCGACAAAACGGCGAGACACGAAAACCCTCTTACCGTGGCTGCCGTTAATTACATATCGGACCCAAGCGACAGCGACAGGCAACGCAAATCCGCCATCACCCGAAACATATTTTGTTGGATACCCGGATCCACTCTCGGTGCTTTTAAACCGTTCATGCACCTGTCACCGTCCTCGTCAAACTCGTCGATTACGACGAAAAGTTCGACGATCAAAGAAATCCATAGACATTGCACATTGATCTTCTCAGAGGATCACGATTCCGATCAGGTGGTAGATTCGCTGCGAATTACTGCTCTTTCTATGGTTGATTGGTTGCAAATTCTCTCAGGTTGAGCCCGTGAGCTCACCTACCCGTCCGCGCGTAGCTAGAATAGCCACAGGCTACCAGCGGATAGGCAAGAAAAAAATATGTTTTTCTCGTGTGAGTCAGTACCTACGTCTATTTCTGGAGCAAAGTAGTGATGATTTTGTTGGTAGTATTGTAGTTATTAGAACGCAATTGAATTTAATACACAATGTTATTCCTTCACTATGGGAGTCATTTGTACGTGTTTTATTATGAAAATTGGTAACTGCCTGTGGGATTCCAACGAAGGTACAGTTGCATAGCTCGATATGAATGCACCGGATATGTTATTTTTTTTTTTAGGCCACGACGAATGCAAACACAAATCAAAATCCACCCTGTACTTCTATTGTAGAATAAGTTTAGTTCTACTTTTTTGTTGGCAAATTGTCATTTCATTTCTCAATACTTGTTATCTCTGCACGAACAACATTTGAAGTAACAAACAATAAGTATAATTTTTGCACAATTCTTCTGATTCCGTCTTAAGTAATTGTTTCGTTAATGAATATTTCATCTCATAGAAACTTTACTCATAAATATGTCAACGACAATATTTATGAATTTCAAAGTTTCCAGATTATGTTATTGATGTGTTTATTGCTCTTGTGTGAATGTAATTGTACTATTGACGACTACGTGGTGTTACCTAAGATTGACAAACTGATTGGTTCGAAGCATGTTTGATGAAAAACCACGGAGATTTTGCTGTAGTATCGTTTTAATATCAATAGTTTATAATATACTAAGGTACTCTACTCCTCCTCTTTGTGTCAATAATCCTCATTGCTGAAGGTCGTGGACACCTTTAATAACTTTCTGCTGCGTTACTCTGCGTCTACCCTGCCTATCCTCAGCTCGGCGGATTGCATCGTGTTAAAAGTAGAGCGTATCTGATTCGACTAGCTCATTTTACTTCTGCCTCTGGGCCTTCTTCAGCATACATTGCCTGTTACCAGTATGTTCTTAGGTAAAAGACTATCCTTTCTCAATCTTAACTTTTAAGGTCACCGCATACGCGTATAGGATAGCCCCTCTTTCACGAATTAGTTAATAAGTTCGGCTTTTCCCAGACATACCTTGTGCCATTTTTTTTTATCCTTTCATCGCCATAGGTGTGATCTGTGTATAATTTTAAGGAAATACTTTTTTTTGTCTACTAATCTGCCATTAATTTAAGGGGTTAATCTATCTTCACTATGATTGGTAGGCCAGCTCTTGGGACTCAGAGAAGGTATTATTTTGTTTTTAGCTTTTTTAAATATCACGTATAAAGGTGACAAAGGTTCTGTTTCATGAGACCGATGTCAACACGTGTACAATAACTACCGCAACTGACAAGTATGAACATACCTTTGCCTATCTAAGCATAAGTTTTCGTTTAAAAAGTGTTTTGATATACGAGTATATAATATATAAGTTTTCGTAATATAAGTATCTTATGAACTCTGTTGTTGCTGGAAGATGAACTTCGTGTTCCTTCCAAACCTTTCGTATTCTCTGAGTTCGAGAACTACACAAATAAACGTATGTTGGAACCATGAAATACACAATTTCTGTAACACAGTAATGCTTTTCGATTTGAAGTGTTGTACAGCCGTTGTACTGTAAAACTGAGACTTAGAACTAATGTCTCAGGGTTTCTGTATTAGTGGTTAGTGACTAGCTCTATTTACGTTGTTAATGTCTATTGGCTTAGGTAACCACTTAACTACTACTAGAACTATAACTAAATACTAGTTCTTTTGAGGAGTTGGATAAAAGTTATACAATATAACTGAGATAAGCTGTCCTAGGGTGAGGGCTCTCACTCACATCGGATCTATAAGCTCGGATGAATTGGTAAAATTCAAGGCTATTATTAGCTTATTAAATATAGCGCATGTGACAATTATATTGAAACAATGCATGAAATTATTTCATAATTTAAATCGATTGAAACATTTAAAGGTGTATTTTAAGGCACTGAATAAAACATAAATCGTAAATTTTCCGTAATCATTTATTTGTTACATTATCGTGGCAACTAATGACGTAGCTAAATTACATTATTACACTATAACTAACTAACTATACGTAACATGGCGCCCGCAAACAATTCCACATATCGTGCACGATGCAGCGGTTAATATTTTTGTTTTATTTACACACACGGCGCGGGCTGACCAAATCTCTCAGACGATCTGTGTGCTTAGTGCAAGTTTTTTAAAGTTCTCGATAGCGTAAAAGTTAACTCGTATGCAGTTGGAACAGCGCCCCTAGCGGCAAACGTAGGCAAACGTTCTAACTGCATACAAACTTGAGTTAACTTTTACGCTATCGAGAACGTTAAAAAACTAGGACTGAGCACACTGCTCTTAAATTTAATTACTACATTGACTGATTAGTTCGGTTTTCCGCAGAGAATTTGTTTTAAAAAAAAACCCACACTATTGTTCGTTCATCTGCTTTAAAACGGGATTTATTGGAGTCATAATTAAAATTGCATTTACCGTCCGTAAACTGTAATGTATTCGAAGCGCCAGAAATAATGTAACGACAGTGAAAAAAAGTGAGATTTAACCGTAAAAGTACCTTTAATTACGACTCTCTTACACCTACAGGTTACAATACATTGAAGGCAGCAGAAGAGAAGATTTATTTCTATTCTCATTAGTTCGTTCGTGTGAGTGATCGAATGATGTGTGTCGTTGGAATCGCACTGTATGTCGGGTTATGTAATATAATTTTTTTAATAATCGACTGAAAACACTTGAAATTCACTCTTCTAATTTTCTTATTACAATTTCTTTGTCAATAGGCTTTTTTTGGCGGGAACGCGAGGAGTGAGGTTGTGTGATTTGTTTTATTTTGTATAATTAGTGTTTCTTCAAGTTTAAATGTGTAATAACAGTGGCTTATTAACTGTTTATTATCTGTGAAAGTGCAGAAATGTGAGAAAATGAAACAAAGCCGCTGGACGTAGCTTCTCGGGAACCTCCAAAAAGCCCACTTAAAAAGTCTCAGTTAATAGCCACCATTTTACTGAGCTTATATTTCATTCCATACCATCTTATCTCATCTCATTTTATTTCATAATATAATTTGACATTTAAAAAAGTTTTCATTAAAATTAAAATAAGACTTGACCTAAAGGTCTTAGTTACCAGGTCATAAAATCCCTTAAAAAAAGTAAGGAAGTAGTTTAATTGTCAGAATTGTGGATTACGTATATACAGGGTAGAGCAGATCGTCTGATAGAACTGGTTGTAATAATATTATATATATTTAATACTACACTAATATGAATAGTGACTGTACATTTATTAATATAAAATCGTTTTGAAGTCACGAAAAAATTCATTGTAATATATACGCTACGTGACTATAACTTTATTAATTAGTATTATAACTCACTGAAATGTTTTTTTTTTTTCATAAATTTAAAATCTAAAAACGCAAACGGTACGTCATCGTTAGTTTTTAAATGTCTTAAAATATAATCTGTAACAATACGGTGTATTTGTCTAGTAGTGTTTTTTTTTTTTCAATAATGACGAAAGTAAAGACGTCTAAGATGTACGTGTCTAAAAATTATTTGATTACAAAAAGCTGTCTGACGTGTATATTGACATATATTTTTATGCAATAATTACTTGAATATCCAATAAACGTATGAACAATTATATTTCAGAGTAGAAACGAACGTAGAATTTGGATGAACAGGTAATTAATTAATTAATCCATGCAATTGTCGCTGAGCCATACTATCGAATTCAGACATCTTTGTAAATATCTTACTAAAAATATAACTAAAGTTTGGAGTTTGTGAAATCAGTTTGATTGTTCTAAGCAGAGGGCGGCTTATTCGAAATACTTTTTCACAGATTGCTCTTTCCCGAATTCCCTAAACATTGAAAAAAAAAATTTAAACATTCCAGTGTATCACATTTACATTGGTATACAATAATACATTTTAAAATGTCATATATTGAATAGAGTTTTATTTACATATTTTTAATACTTTCTAAATAATGTTCAGTACGCTATGAAAAAAATTTATCGCAACTTTAATTGGTCGAATTTGGAATTGCCGAGATATTATTTAAATTAAAATAAATAAAGTAACTTAATAAATAATATTTTTGAATTTTGGTACTAAAATAACAAAAATGTGTTTTCAACTCAACTTCAAAAAAAAATTCAATATAATAATACAACATAATATTATGAAGAGTTGTAAACTTATTATAACGAAATTCATCTCATCAAATATATGAATTTATGATATTAGAAAGTTTCTCGTAATTGCAATAACTTATTATGTACATAATATAATTATAATTAAAACTACCCTTACGGTTTAATCTCGCATTTATTATTGTTATCATAACATTAACGACGTGTTACAATTATCTGTCACCACCAAAACCTGTAAAGTCGTAAAAGTGGTTTTAATTACGTCTAAGACTGGTGAATACCCAATAAAATACTATGCAATTACATAATTGTTATATTTTCGTATACTTCAGGCAGTTCTCATGAAACAAAAGTATATTTTTTTTCAAAGGATTGCTGGCTGAAGTCCATGGGTGATTGCATTTAATTATTAAAACAAATTCATTAAACAACTCATCGTACAGTACGTAACCATGTATATACAACTTAAATAACATTATAATACTGGTGTTGTTTGGCACATAAGAATTCACAAATGTATACATTACTTTGTTCTTTTAATATAGATAATTGATTATATTTAAATTAGCTAATATTTTTAATGTTCACTATTGTTTTGTATGAAATTAAATAACATTCATCCCGCGTCAAATGTGCTCTGTTTAGTTTCATTCATCAAAATAGCGAATTAGCTGGTTGACGTCTCATAGGTATATAATTCTTAATAGCTTATGAAAAAATTTGCAACTCTATTTGTAATACTAATCTATATATCGTAAGGTAATGTTTAACAAGGTTTTGAAAACTAATTACGAATTACATAAAAATAAAAAATACTTAATTTCGATAAATAAATACTCTAACGAGTTCAATGCTAGAAAGAATTTAACAAGGAAGAGAGTGGAAGCGGTGGTCAGTGTTAGGTTTGACGAAGCCGTAACGTCGCCTTCCGGATTCCAGTAAAGTGTGTAGTTCGTGTAGATATTTACAACATTTACAATTTGATTCTGATCTGAATGGTACATGAAGCGCAGATTTAAAAAAAAAAAATTTTTTTTTTAAATATTTATTCTTTTTTTTTTGGCGAGGCTTGGGGAGGGCTATCCAGCAGCGACGTCTGTGGGCTGGTAAAATAGATTTTTTTATAGATAAATCTCATTTGTTAGTTGCTTAATCTATATCGGTGGCAATTCTAACTATTTTCGCATAGAATCTCAATATTTGCTCAGCTACTTTACTATAAAACAAATCGTAGAAATAAAGATTGGGTATACAATAGACATTGCACTGATTGGTTATTACTTATATATATACATATTAGCAATTTTTTGGAAGTCCGTTAATTAGCTCACGAGAATCGTTCAAGGTGCTTCGGTGGCTCAGTTAACTATTTTCGCATAGAATCTCAAAATTTGCTCAGCTAGTTCACTATGAAACAAATCCTAGAAATAAAGATTAGGTAACTGCACTGATTGGCTATACATATTTGAAATTTTTTGGAAGTCCGTTTATCAGCTCACGAGAATCATTCAAGGTGCTTCGGTGGTTCGGTCGGCGCGGAGTTCGGCTGGTGCTGCGCGTCGTGCGGCAGTAAGGCCAGCGGCAGCGGCGGTAAGTGCAGCGGCAGCGGCAGCAAGGCCCGCGACTGGAAGCTGGCCAGCGAGTGCAACAGCGCGGCGGAGTGCTCGTGAGCTTTACGCCGCAGCTCGGCGACGCTCGACGACCTCGCTTCCTCTTTGGGACAGCACGGACACGGAGCACCCCAGCCTAACGAAAAGAAATCTTTTGAAAAATTAATATTATCTAGACGATTTTGGTGGTTTGTCTATACGGCCGTGCTTATAATAATAATAATAATAATAATAATGTTTTTATTTCAAGTATCCATGACTCATATAAATTGTTAATAAGACTTAGACCTATGTTAGTAGTTATATTTATATTTTATTAGTTATAGTTATAGTTTTAATAAATGATAGTTTAAAAAAAACTAACAAAATACGCTTTTATAGAAAATCCAACTAAAAAATAGAAAATAAATTTTAAGAAATTTGATTTAAAAATAGTGTAAGTAAATATGATTTTATTGTAAAAAAGCGTGGGGCTATAAGTAGTTATAAATATTTTATGAACAGATATGAGTCGAAAGGTTATTTTGATAATATCCTGAAAAGCACCCCATGTTTTTTTACGATAAAATCATTTTTTCTTACAATATTTTTAATTCAAATTTCTTAAAATTTCAATTTTTTCAATATATATTTTTTAATATTGTATTGTCATCGGTCCTTAATATTTCGAGTTAATCCGACGTTTTGAAGAGGGTCAAAATCATGTTCAAAGATTCCGTTACAAACATACATACATACGTCTGAAGGTAACAAAAGCGTATTAAAAAGCAGTTGTAGGGTGCGGTGTGAGTTTGTTATTTAAAGATTATTTTGCTTAAAAATGTTTATTGTTAAAATATAATATTAAGTAAATCAATGAAATGTTAATGTTATGAATGCACCCGGGTGACGCGGTTGTTGTTGATCTCTAAACTCAAAAATTGTGGTTATTGCGTATATTTTTTAGACTCATCCACTCTAGTGCTCAAAGGATTTTAATGCTAACAGTGTTCCCGATAATCATTACTTTCCATCAGTTTTCGGTATCCTCATGGCTTTACTAGCTAACTCCTAATTGTCTGTCTTTAGACTTGTGACGGGCGTATTGTAGAGTCATACACGGGTTCATCACAATGGTGCCTACTTCTACAACTCTAGTAATCATGTTTTAGGATATGAAGAGTAAAGAAGGCGTGGTACGAATCAATTCAAAATCAAATCAGAAACAGTTTATGCTATATGTTTTTTTTAAATTGTACAGCTGTGATAAGTTGGTATCGGAGCTTATATACGTACATCGCAACCTAAATGCTATCTATCGTCTACTTTGAGACATGAGACTGGAGTCTCACTCAGTGCACTGTATAACGGCCAGAAGGTCAGGTTTAAGGTTTTGAAGCTTTAAATCAAAAGCGGTTCGCGGCAGAAATTAACAGGGTAGTGAAAAATGACTTAAATGACATTTTTGAATGTCATGTTTATAACACGATGTTATTCCTTCATACGTGTCAAGTATGTAGGAGTATTTCTTTGTGAGAAATTTTAAAACAGAAATTTGAAGTTTACGAATATGTACGACATGTAGATAGGAAAATAATTGTCGATTCTACTTCTATTGACGGATATTGAGAAAGCAACAACTCTACAGGAACTTTTGGAAAACTATTCCAAAACAGCTTTTAGGAAAAGCTAAATAAAATCCTAAATAATATAATAGTGTTTCCTGACACTACAAAATCTGAGGTTAACTCACCTTTTAATGGGAAGAACGGCTGTGATAAATGATTGAGATGCTGCGACAGATGTGACAAGTGGGGGGGCAGGAAGAGGGGCGGCGGGTGAGAAGCGGCAGACTCGCTCGGCGCGCCACCTGGCGACGAACGGAACGCACCGGAACTGTTGAACAAAAACATACCTTATATTAATTTTCCTAAAGCCTAATCTTCTTCTTCTTCTTCTACATATATAAAAATTAATTGCTATTCGTTAGTCTCGCTAAAACTCGAGAACGCCTGAACCGATTTGGTTAATTTTGGTCTTGAATTATTTGTGGAAGCCCAGAGAAAGTTTAAAAGGTAGATAAATATGAAAATGCTCGGAATTAAATAAAAATAACAATTTTGTTTTTCCTTTGATGTGGCCCCCGTCGGACGGATTCCTTTTGTTGGTTTTAAGTTTATTTTATACATAAGTTTAGGTCTTTTATTTATCGATTGAGGCACTACGAAGTCTGCCGGGTCAGCTAGTTCTTAATATTTTTTCGAAAATACTTGGGATCTGTGGAATATAAAGTCCTCAGAATCTTCTTAAGAATTCACAGCCTTTTTTTATTACTTAGATGGTTGGACAAGCTCACAGCCAATCTGGTTTTAAGTGGTTACTGAAGCCCATAGACATCTACAACGTAAATGCACCACCCACCTTGAGATATAAGTTCTAAGGTCTCAGTATAGTTACAACGGCTGCCCTACCCTTCAAACCGAAACGCATTACTGCTTCACGGCAGAATTAGGCGGGGCGATGGTACCTACCCGTGCGGACTCTTATGAGGTCCTACTACCAATAAATAATAAGCCTCAGATAGCCTTAACTTTAACATTGTCTCACATTAACAGAATATTCGAATATATGTGTATAGCGACAGAAATATGCCGGACGCAGACACGAATTTCGGGTCGGTACGCGTAACACCAGACAATTTTGAATCAGAAAATTTTGATATCTTCATTGAACCACATTTCCGCATCGGAGGGTGAGGGGTCGTATCGATGTCGGGGCTCGCTTTGACTCCGAGTCCGCGAGCAGTCGACCGACGCGACGCTTCTCCTCCGAAACACCCGCCCAATTCCCAAACGTACTCAAACGTAATAATAATTTGATTTTTCTTTCAATTTATACGAATTCTTTCGGTGTTATTAAATGAGAAACGATTTTTTTTTCGAATTATGCACAAAATTTCATTGTTCTTTGATTTTTCGTGTATTTTTAAGCTATTGCATAGCTTTTATCGCGGGCCTTGAGCGCGGCGACCGAATTATGAAATTCCGTAACGAAAAAAACCTTACACCCCCCACTCCGCCTACCATGTAGCTCGCGTTCAACATATTCTCACGTTGCGTTTGTGTAGTATTTGTGAATACGTGCGCGTGGCGTTACGTCACACTGCATGCGCATCATGAAAAGCCTGCCCATCTCTCTCTCTCGCGGTCTAGCTTATGAGTGTGAAGGGGACAGTTAAGGTTTTGCTTTTATTAATGTTTAATATAGCGTGGTCTTGTTTTATTATTGTTTTAATATTAAATTATCATTGTCTAATTATAATTGCATAAGTTGATAAAAAATGCTATGCAATAGCTTTACCGCGGCAGTTCCCGAGTGCCACACGTTTTTTTTTTTTTTGTCAAGTTGTGAATTAATCTACGAATGTGGAGGTAGTCGTATTAACGCAATAAACCACACTCAATTTTTTTTTTAATTAGTTTAAGAATACACCATAGACAGCTGACCATTCGATGTATTATTTAAAAACTCGAAGCTTATATATCTACACTATTGTGGCGGGTAGCCATCATACAACGCAAGATATTTGACAGATGCCTGAATCTCGCTTACGACATTTTCAATACAAGCTTGCATATATACAAGTTCCGAACAACAAAATTTGGACCGTCGGTCTACCGAGCAATATCATCCGCTCGGTGGAAGATCTTCCCTCCGTCGTTAAGTATTCCCAAACTATATATAATGATATAAATCTTATTTATATTGTGTATCAAACGCTCGGCTTTTCTCCCTAAACCAGTACGATCGCTTTGCGACAAAAGAAAGATCAACAATACCTACTCGTACAATGCAAGCGACCAAAGCGTAATTTTGAAACAATACTATAGCAATCGATCCGAATGAACTTAATTAACTTACAGACACGCGTTGATGTCTTTTAATCTAATCGTATTTGGTCGAAAGCTAATTTCAAATGCAGCAATTTAATATTTTAGTTTACTGGTGGTAGGACCTCTTGTGAGTCCGCGCGGGTAGGTACCACCACCCTGCCTATTTCTGCCGTAAAGCAGTAATGAGTTTCGGTTTGAAGGGTGAGGCAGCCGTTGTAACTATACTGAGACCTTAGAACTTATAGGTATTTCAAGGTGGATGGCACATTTACGTTATAGATGTCTATGGGCTCCAGTAACCACTTAACACCGGGTGGGCTGTGAGCTCGTCCACCCATCTAAGCAATAATTTAAATATATATAATAATTTACTAGCATTCATCGAACGCAATGTAATAAAATTAATGAAAGGCTGCTTCGTTTTTCTTCAAATAAGTTGTATAAATTGAGACCTCCATAGAACTTTCTTTAATACGAATATGTCGTCTTACTTCCCGAAAATTATAGTCTCTGGACGAGGTCAGTCCTCAAAACCTTAACAATAGTTTGAGTGCTGAAATACTCTAACACTGACCATATTTGAATAAAATACCTATACTATAAATAAACCTATGAATTAAGATATCTACCGAAAGCTTGTAAAACGACTAGTGAATCTATTGAATGATTCAAACTCTATCGCACATAGAGAAGAGTGTACCAGAGCAGAGACAATGAAATGAACGGGCCGAGGTGTCGCATCGCTCTCGCATTCCCTTAGTGCATACTTGATGTAGCGCGACCCGGCGCTGTGCGAGACACAAGCAGAAGCGGGTAGCGGGTAGCGGATAGCGGATGTCATTATCTATGACACGTCATACTAGAGAATTTATATATTTTTAATTTGTTATTGCTTAGATGGGTGCACGAGCTCACAGCCCACCTGATGTTAAGTGGTTACTGTAGCCCATATACATCTACAACGTAAATGCCGTCAACCCACCTTGAGATAAGAGTTCTGAGGTCTCAGTATAGTTACAACGGCTGCCCCGCCCTTCAAACCGAAATGCATTACTGCTTCACTGCAAAAATAGGCGGGGTGGTGTTACCCGTGCGGTCTCACAAGGGGTCTTACTACCATATTGTAGCAAAAGAAACAGGCTACGGAAAAAAATAAAAAACAAATTTTGATCTACCTGCAACTAACACAATTAAAACCAGTTCATACGCAGAATCCACGTATTATTTGAGGAGGGATAGATTCCGCCACTTTCGCCTTACATTGCTGGTTTCGCAGAATATGATTTTTCTCTGTCCTTTTTATTTCGGGTCTATAATACTAGCTATAACAGAAATTGAACCCCAAAAACACGTTATTTATGTTCTATTAACCCAAGTTTTTGCCATAGGAGCTTAATGTTTGATTTATTTATTTTATAGAGAAAAAAGAACTGAATGTTTTTAAGCTTACTTCACACATTACACAGATAACAGTTACTGTGGTAACAACGACATTTCCCACGGATTAAATTGCTCAAAATTTAGGTAATTATAATCGGTAAATTCTAACTATTAATCTATTGTTTATTAGATTATCTTCATAGCAGGATAGCAAAAGAACAGATACCGCCGGTTTCATTAACCTTTACAATCACTTTTATAGCATACCTATAGTCAACTAAAGAACTGTGATAACAGTTACTGTGGTAACAACGACATTTCCCACGGATTAGTAAACTCTAACTATTAATCTATTGCTTATTAGATTATCTTCATAGCAGGATAGCAAAAGAACAGATGCCGCCTGTTTCATTAACTTTATCAATCACATTTATAGCATACCTATAGTCAACTAAAGAACTGTGATAACAGTTACTATGGTAACAACGACATTTCCCACGGATTAAATTGCTCAAAATTTAGGTAATTATAATCGGTAAATTCTAACTATTAATCTATTGCTTATTAGATTATCTTCATAGCAGGATAGCAAAAGAACAGATACCGCCGGTTTCATTAACCTTAACAATCACTTTAATAGCATACCTATAGTCAACTAAAGAACTGTGATAACAGTTACTGTGGTAACAACGACATTTCCCACGGATTAGTAAACTCTAACTATTAATCTATTGCTTATTAGATTATCTTCATAGCAGGATAGCAAATGAACAGATACCGCCTTTTTCATTAGCCTTAACAATCACTTTTATAGCATACCTATAGTCAACTAAAGAACTGTGATAACAGTTACTATGGTAACAACGACATTTCCCACGGATTAAATTGCTCAAAATTTAGGTAATTATAATCGGTAAATTCTAACTATTAATCTATTGCTTATTAGATTATCTTCATAGCAGGATAGCAAAACAACAGATACCGCCGGTTTCATTAACCTTAACAATCACTTTTATAGCATAACATTTATAGTAAATGTATACCTATAGTCAACTAAAGAACTAACAATAACGTTGATATTACGTACATGTAACTTTCTGATTAAACGATAATAAACTTTCCCTGGCCCGGACCGTAAGCGCTGATAAAACAAAATTCATCACGTTATGTTTAAAAATAAATAATAGTTTAAAAAAACTAACAAAATACGCTTTTATAGATAATCCAACTAAAAAATAGAAAATAAATTTGAATTAAAAACAGTGTAAGAAAAATGATTTTATTATAAAAAAAAAAGCGTGGCGTTTTTAATTTTTTAGTTGAATTTCATTATTTTTTTTGAGTATTGAATTGTCATCGGTCCTTAATAAGTATACCAAATTTCGAGTTAATCTGACGTTTTGAACGAGGGTCAAAATCATGTTCACAGATTCCGTTACATACTAACGTCTAACATACATACGTCTGAAGCTAATAAAAGGGTATTAAAACATACATATCAATAAAGTAAAATCGCTCGTGAATTCTCCCACAAATTCCCACTGGCACTCGTTCAATGGAATCAAAGGATTTGTGTTCATTAGAGACGGTAATAATTGATGCGCAGCGCCGCGCGTCGCTCACCGCAGATGTCGCTCCGATGCTTTTAGTCAATTTATTTGTTTACTGGAACAACTTTCGATCGTTCGGAGGCAACTCCCGAACGAGCATTCAACCTCTATCGGGAAATTTCGACTAAGCGAGATCGCGTCGTTTTGATAACGTCCAAAACAATATTTCAAGGAGATAATATTTCGGAGATCGTTTTCTAAAGCATTAAAACGGTTATTTAATATCGGATGTTTCTCTCATGGTTGTAGATTTATAAATAACCTTAAAACACACATGACATAAGCGATTATCGATTTAAGGATTTAAATGTAAAAGTCATAATAAATTAATATTTAGACGGACTAAGCAACAAAGTCAACTATGCGCGTTTACTACACTGATTCAATCTTTATCTGTACAGCAATTCGTAATCTCAACTATTAGTTCAAAATAGAATTTCTAAAGCATATGGCTGGCATATTAAAAAAAACAAGTTGATGTTAAGACTGCTAACAAAGCCTCTTGGTATAAAACTACTTAAATGATTTTTAATAGATTTCGTTACCTACATATATCCTTATCTGTATTATTAACTAAGTTAAGAAGTGCGCGTGTGGGATAGTATGGGCATGTGATGACAATGACAAGAGGTTGAGGTTGTCAAGAGAGTTTTATTTATGAATGTGGAAGGCTTTAGAGGAAGAGGTAGACCTAAGAAAAATGGATGGATTGCGTTAAAGATGATATGTGTAAGAGGGGAGTGAGCGAAGAAATGGTATATGATAGAGGATTATGGTAGAAGAAAACATGTTGCGTCGACCCCAGGTGACTGGGAGAAGGGCAGGAGAATGATGAATAAAATAATTAAAAAAAGAGACAACACCACGAGGTGTTGTGAACCATTTTAAGTATACTTTAGACACGCGCAACTTCATAACTGTTTGATAATGCAAAACATTAATAAACAAACAAACAAACAAAAACGACTCCAACAAAAGAAAATGAGAACATTATAAATATAGTCTAACTCAATTGTGTGCATTATTGAGTACAAATCAAATACTCAGATTTTGATAAAATTACAAGAATCATCAAAATAAGTTTACCTAGAAAAAAGTTTTAAGCTAAATAAAAAAAAATATACAATTGAATTTAGAACACCACATTTTTGAACAGTGCCACTCACTATAAATACTAAAGATCACTCAAGACGCAGTGTCATAACTGTAAATATTCAACGCACGGGAACGAAGGAACAAAGAGAATTAATACAACAATTAATAACTTTAAGGCTTTGATTAAGAAGGCTGGCAGTGAAATCGAGGGCCCTTTAATATTTATGATACAATTAGATTGTTTCGCATTATATATAACGTGATTTAATGAGTTCATTTCATATTCATTGTTTTATGTAATTATTTTGCGTTAATTTCAACAAATTGTTGCTAAAATATCCCGAATATGTTGTGCTATTATATTAATAAGCTTTAGCGAAAATTATATACGTGTAAAGGAAAACCTTTATAATTTAAAACTCTTTAGTTTTTAAAAAGGATTTTTCTAAATGTCATGGCCTGAAGTCTGCCATTCATTAAAAAGAGAGTATAGTTTATTAACACCGCTTACTGTTTCAGTTTTTAATATTTATTTTAAAAGAGATTAAAGGCTTTAAATATTATTTTATTTATTTAGTAAAACACAATTATGTAAGACTCTCATTGTTTATTAATTCTGAAATACTCCATATCATTATATACGTAATTACGTACTATACTCAGTTAAATTTAATGGCCTCAACTATAATTCTGTTCTGTATGTCGGAAAAACCGTTTTACAAAGATCTCGATTCTTATCGCTATGTGGAATACAAAGTTTTTTTTTTTTGCCCATGAATCACGCAATGTTCAGGCATTATGCCCTCTATTCCTTTGTCTTTTTATTGATTTGCAACCAGTAATAGACCATAGATTATTAAAAAAATTAAAAACCGACTAATTACTGGTGGTAGGACCTCTTGTGAGTCCTAGCGGGTAGGTACCACCACCCCGCCTATTTCTGCCGTGAAGCAGTAATGCGTTTCGGTTTGAAGGGTGGGGCAGCCGTTGTAACTATACTTGAGACCTTAGGACTTATATCTCAAGGTGGGTGGCGCATTTACGTTGTGGATGTCTATGGGCTCCAGTAACCACTTAACACCAGGTGGGCTGTGAGCTCGTCCACCCATCTAAGCAATAAAAAATAAATAAAAAAAAAACATTTTGGCGCGAATGCATTTTTTTTTTTTATTGCCTTTGTAGGCAGACGGGCATACGGCCCACCTGATGGTGAGTGGTTACCGTCGCCCATGGACTTCAGCAATGCCAGAGGCAGAGCCAAGCCGCTGCCTACCGCATATGGTACTATTCCCGCCGCATAAATTTACGGAACAAAAATATGAAATAAGAAGAATCGTTAAAAAAAAGAAAACAATTGACTTATCATTATATCATATTAATATAGAAAGGACTACAGCGGTCGCCTAACGAAGAGTCTATGACATCATAGGGCCCAAATAAGTCGGATTACATTTCACATTACAATAACATAATACACAATATAATATATGTCCTTAGAACTTATATCTCAAGGTGGGTGGCGCATTTACGTTATAGATGTCTATGGGCTCCAGTAACCACTTAACACCCGGTGGGCTGAGAGTTCGTCCACCCATCCAAGCAATAAAATTATTAAAAAACGTAGGAACTTCTGAGCACAGGTCTCGCCGTTGCTAATTAGGCGACAAGAATTAATTGTCGTGCAACAAATCTTATCACGTCACGTATTAAATTTACAATAGTCCACGGCCTATTAAGTATATTCCCGTGTGTGATCCTGCGACTGTACCACGATTAAGATCCGATTCTATTGATTGATTTTAATAATTTCTAGTGCGTATTCTTCATGATTACGATTTTTACGAATTATTTTTTTTTATATTTGAGAATTTGCTGTTGGCCCGGAGGTCTTTCCAGTTTTACCAGGGCAGGTGGGCGAGCAAAGGCTTATCCAGGAGGGGTGGAATTTGCTAACAGCTACCCGAGCGCCTCCAAAAGAGACCTAACAACTCAAGAGTAGCTGTTTTACGAATGAATCTACTACCGGATCGGAATCGCGACCCGCTGAGAAGATCATTCACGAATAGTACCTAATCGCGAAGCAGTCGTTTGCGATAGCCGCCATAATATTATACAATTGAAATATAGACTTCATATCACAAGTGAATGGCATTAAGATTAGAATTTATATTGGCTTCGGTAACCGCTTAACACCAGGTGGGCCGATTGAATTCAAATTCAAACTTACAAAATTAGTCGCCTTGTGTCGGTTATCATCTCAACAACACGGACGACATTTAAGAACTGTCTGACTATTAAATGAGCATATTCGAAAACGTATATTTTTTTTATTGCCCTTGTAGGCGGACGAGCATACGGCCCACCTGATGGTAAGTGGTTACCGCCGCCCATGGACTTCAGCAATGCCAGGGGTAGAGCCAAGCCGCTGCCTACTATCTATACTCTATTCCAATTACGAACTCCCATTTGACAGATGCTACACACAACATTATGTTATTTACACACACACACACACACACACTCACACACACACTCACTCACACACACACACACACACACACACACACACACAATAACATAATGTTATTACGTGTGTGTGTGTGTGTGTGTGTTTTTGTGTGTGTGTGTGTATAGTATAGTATAGTATAGTATAAAAATAGTATAAAACAAAGTCGCTTTCTCTGTCCCTATGTATGCTGAAATCTTTAAAACTACGCAGCGGATTTTGATGCGGTTTTTTTAATAGATAGAGTGATTGAAGAGGAAGGTTTATATGTATAATAACATCCATTAAATAGTGGAGAAATCAATAATAAATTATAGTTTCCGAACACACACACACACACACACACACACACTACACACACACACAATAACATAATGTTATTACGTGTGTGTGTGTGTGTTCGCTGTAAAATCCGCTGCGTAGTTTTAAAGATTTCAGCATACATAGGGACAGAGAAAGCGACTTTGTTTTATACTATTTTTATACTATATGATGATTTATATTGATTGTGTATTTTTAAATGATGATTTACGACCATCAACAAAAAAATATTATTATTTCAAATCATGCGAAACGTGGAGAGTTACGTTCTAAGAAGTGTCAAAAGGGACTTCGTAATTGGAATAGAGTATATAGTAATAATTAGTGATGTGAAATGAACACAAAAGGCCGTCATGTGTATGTACTACGTGTGAATAGAGGCTTAGCGCGCGGGAGGCTCTAGTGTCGTGATAATCAGTTAATTGCATGAATAATTAAACGAACGTTGAGCCTCGTACGCACTGCCGCAGGAAATGTAGTTTCGATGTAAACTTTACGTTTACTAAGAATGAACAGTGCAAAATTTCATAAATCTTCTTTGAATCGGGGCTTGGAATTATCAAGTGGTTTTTAAAGTGACGCGTTCATCTTTAGAGAGAAAGAGAAAGATAATATTATTGCACACCAAATCACAATTAACATTAGAAAACAGTCAACAAGACACATTTATACAATAGGTGATCTCATCGCTAAAAACGATATGCTTTATAGTTGTTTAACTGCGGATCCATATGAAGAAATCGTCTGACTGCAATCACGTGGATGGATTAAAGGAGCCATAGTTGGGGCCGGAGATCTTCCAAGTATCGTTTGCAATTTTAAAAAAACTACGCCCGGAATTAGTCAAAGAACTTTATACATGCGATTCGTTTAGAACTCAATAGATATTAAAGGTATATAATTTTTTATTTAATTAAATTTGTTTAAATTAATATATATCATAAATTTATTTAATTAAATAATTAATTTTATTTATTTAATTACTTATTTAGGTTACTTAGGTATTTTGTAAGCGTAGCAATGTAACAAATATACTTAAGCGACTTATTAGGTGGTAATTTTAATTGTTTCGTAATAAAAACAGATAAAAGGGTCGTTTAAAAATCTACGTGATTTAAAAAATACGTCCTATCGTTCAAAAACAATGTAAATTGAATTGATATAAAACTTTATTTACGCGAGTAAAAATACTATTAATAGCGTTCGTTTAATAGAATTTCCGATGCTAATACACACACACACACACACACACACACACACGGATATGGATATCAAATTAAAACCGAAAGCAGCCGGGTAACGTGGAACATTAAAATGAAGGTTTTAAAATCGCCCTAACGCTACTTAGTTAGTCATTCAGAGCGGTAACATCATTACGCCCTGCGTCAGTGACGTAAACAGTAACGCGCTAACCGTCGCCGCTCCTGTATCACGTAATTACTGTCAATTTATCATCTTGCATAATTTATTTACATTCGTGAACACGCTGAGAAATATATTCTGTATGTGAAATATCAGTATGTAAACTTATGGATTATGGCTTTGACGGGAAGCGGCTTGGCTCTGCCCTTGGTATTGCTTAAGTCCATGGGCGACGGTAACCGTTCACCATCAGGTGGGCCGTATGCTCGTCGTCCCTCAAGGACAATAAAAAACAAAGATTATAAAAATTAGATCTGTTAAAAATGAGTGACATAAAAAATATACCATAAGTACTGTGTTAGTAAAATTTAAATTTCAAGCATGTTCTTCATTTGTATCAATCACGATACGAGCTGGTTATTGTTAATGTAATTATTATTAAATCAAATTTATGCTGGGACTTTTCATTCATTGTTATTAATGCTATTTTTAATTGACATTAAAAAGTTTACTTATTTCGGATGTGAAACAGCCACGCTTTCTGTGATATATACGGTCTGGTGATATATTATACGAAGAAAATAAATTCAGAATCTTAATCGAATACCTGGTTATGTACAAACTCGCAATACTGATCCACCATTACCCGTGGTAGAGGCACGTCAAGTGTGTATTCAATTATCATTACAACTATATTTTGATGATTTATTCATGAATACGTCTCGTCACACAGAATATCAAAGGCGGCCAGATAAATGCAACGGATACGGACATTTTGTTTTCGGGATCCGACTTTTGATGATTACCACCCATATTAGTAATCGTTAATCAAACATTTCCCTGCCTATCCTTCCCCTTTTCTTTGGAAAGTCTGTCTGATACTTTTGTGTCAATCTGTGGCTTTTCGATTCGAGCTAACAGTGAACACAAAAAAAAATATGTGTGGTGGTCGTGGGACACTGGATAGGAACGAAGTTCCTTATTATAAAAATATTAATTTGAAGTTCTTTTCGAGGTATAAAGAAAACAAAACTGGAGGTTTCGCAACAACCCACGGTCATTCGGTAACGTGCGAACTTCTTGTGGTACACTTCATTCACGGTTGTTTGCATAAGAGTCAGTGTATTGTGCAAACAAACGCTCTGAGATCGTGGTCAATGAATGATAAAAAAAAATTGTTTTTTTTTTGTACTTTATTACAAAGTTAAGTCGTACACTGTGTGCATTACTAATAAAATTCTTACGTTACGGACGTTTTTTCCTGGTTAGGGTACCTCTCCGCATCGTCCCATAAGGAAATTTGTTCCAAAAAACTATAATTATTAAACATCTCCAAAAAAAATTCTAAACGTTACAATGTTCTTGTTTATTTACCGTACCGTACAAATTGAATTCTGTAGCAGAAAGGTGGCCGGCGGCGCGGTGCTTCAGATCCTAATTGGCAATTTTCTTTTTACGCCGTTTTTTTTTTCAGCTTTTAAAGAGAAAAATTTCGTTAATGCATATTTAATAGCCGTAATCGTCTCCCTCTTCCACAAAATTATGAGACGCCAGTGCTTTTTGTTTGTTCGGCTGTTTCAATATAACGATATTAACATTTTGAAGTCGTCGTGGCCTAATGGATAAGACGTCTGGTGCATACGTGTTGAGGCGATGCACCGATGTTCGAATCTCAGGCGGGTACCAATTTTTCTAATCAAATACGTACTCAACAATTGTTCACGATTGACTCCACGGTGAAGGAATAACGGAAATAGGCGGGGTGGTGGTACCTACCCGTGCGGACTCCCAAGAGGTCCTACCACCAGTAAATTTAGCGTTATGCTAAAGTAACTATTCCACGTGGACGAAATCGCGGGCAAACGCTAGTTATTAATATAAAGTTATTATAGATTAAAGTCAAGGACGTTCGTATGATTAATAAAGTTACTTATAATGTTTTGTATTCAAGTTTAACAATATTTGGTATGTGTATGTGCATTACTATAATTCTCATGTTGTATTTGTTATTTTAGTTATGTGTTATTTGTTCTACACACACTCATCACTTTTTATTATTATTCTCATTATCCTCTCGCAGGGCTGCTGGAAGAGATTTCTTAAAGAAATAAGCAGTGCCTTTGTACATAATTTTCCTATTACTCTGTACTATGTCTTTTTTTCTGTGTGTACATAAATAAATAAATAAAATAAAAGTAACAAATGTGACGTCATTGTAATTTAATTTCGTAACAATAAATGTTTACGAAAAGAATCATCCACTATCCTAAGCGCCCCGTTGAAGACTGCCGCATCTCCCATCTCCCGGGTCCTCCATAATCCAAGCTCATGCATAATGCCCGCATATAAATTTCAATTTTAAACCTGCCGCGTCTCGGGTTACACCCATTTGCGGAATTAGGCGATCCCGCGTGGGGCGAACGCGGACGAACGTAATCACGTAATGCGTTCGCGACGAGACCTATAAATAACAAACGTGTAGGCTTTGAATGTTCCTACGTAACGAATGTAAAATGGATTTTTTTTGGCTCAAAGGACAGGTAGACTAGTAGTGGCCTTTATGGGCGGCCTTCATCGTTTAGACATGAGCAATGGCGGACGTACATGCCAAGAGGTTGCTATGTACCGCTAGTTCCAACAAACCGACAAAGATATGAAACACCTAGAAGGCATATTTTTTTTTTTTTATTGCTTAGGTTAGTGGACGAGCTCACAGCCCATTTGATGTTAAATGGTTACTGGAGCCCATAGACATTTACAACCTAAATGCGCCACCCGCCTTGAGATATAAGTTATAAGGTCTCAGCATAGTTACAACGACTGCCCCACCCTTCAAGCCGAAACGCATTACTGCTTCACGGCAAAAATAGGCGGGGTGGTGGTACCTACCCATGCGGACTCACAATAGGTCCTACCATCAGTTATTACGCAAATTATAATTTTGCGGGTTTAATTTTTATTACACGATGTTATTCCTTCACCATGGAAGTCAATCGTGAACACTTGTAGAGTACGTATTTCATTAGAAAAACTTGGTACCCGCCTGAGATTCGAACATCGGTGCATCGCTCAACACGAATGCAGCGGACGTCTTATCCTTTAGGCCACGACGACTTCTTTCTTCAAATCTTTTAGATTTGAAAGATCTTTGTCGTCTCCTCAGAATAATTACAGGTAATGAAATTTGTAATGTGTAAACCAGGGTTGGATTCTTAAATTAAGCTGGTCATGATATTCAAAAGGGAACAAAGAGCCGCCATTGCCTTAGATATGTCATCTTGGGTCCTCCTGATCTACTCTCGATGCTTTAAAGTAATCCAAGCACCATTGACCGTTCTCGTCAAATGCGACTAACAGTTTTTTTGTTAGCTAGTTACACGTATGGACATAGAAAAAACAAAACTTATATTTATTTTCACTCCGAATACTTCTGTACAAACTAGAAAAACATGTCGCACTGCTTAAAAAAATCATAATCAAGTTCTAAATGTGAGGAAAAGACATTAAACGCATTAACTTGTTTCAATGTTGCCATCTGGGTCCGCTGCCTCGAACGTAAAGCCGGCCGTACGTAATAATAACATTTGCCCAAATCCGTACTCGCTAATGTACCGCGATTCCCGTAGGACTTTAAACTGCTTACCGCGGTTTAAAAAACCCCAGCTTGGCTGTCTGTTTGTTGATCCCTTTGCTTTAAGATTTACAAGAAAAATAATGTACGTTTATTGATTTTTTTTGTCGTGTTCCGATACGTTATTTTCCCCTTTTTGATACATTTTTAATAATAGGTATTTGATGGATCCATTTTGTTACTTTTTAAAGCGTTTATCAAAAGTTCATAGCTTTAAAATAAGGGTCGATAGAATGTATACTTTAGTGAGATTATACATTACAAATGGGCTTAAACAAAATACAATAAATAAAAAATCATTTTTCATAATCAAAATAGTCGATTTTTTTAAATGTAAAATACTAAACGATTACAATCGAATCAATTTCAATTTGTTTCCACTAAACGATACTAATAGCACTAATCGAAACACATTTATTCAAATGACGTGTCCGAATTGAGACGACAATCGGCTCCCGCCGTGATCGTCACTAATCTTCATAAATTTTAATAAAAACACCGCACGTTATCGAATTAGAAAAATTAAAAGTGATAAATAAAGTCCAATTAAAGTTTATTGCGTAAAAAAGGCATAAATTAATGCGTTGAGCGGACGCGGCGAAAAACATGCGACGAACGCGTCAGTTCGTGTAATTGTCAACTGAGCTAGGGATGGCAAACGATGTTAGGATTGTTGACGAGAAAATTCTTTAAACCATTTTATCGATATGTGATTATTTATTAAGCTTAATCGTTCGTTTTTTAAGCCCTTATTTAAAATCGATTATTGTGTGGTATCGTTTATTAAATGACTTTATTTAAAATCTTAATGGAGAAGCAATAAATGTATATTGATTGCAAATTAAATTTATATTTTTAAAGTACAGAGGATACCGCATTATAGGTGTATTTGGTTTTAATAAGAAGACACGAGTAGCATACTTATATAGGTATATCTGTGTTACATATAATAAGTGTAAGTAAAGCATATATCTTCAGCTAATCACTATCTTATAAACTGAGGCACAGGCGAGGCATACCGAACTGTTAACTTCGTGATATCGATACAGCTACTTCATCTGAATATCGATATGCCAAAACATCGATACACTCCCAACGCACGTCACACGTGCGTCCTCTAATTACGCGTTCAAATTGTATTAATTAGAGCGCGACTCTGTAAAGGGTTCCGTGAATTATACAATTAAGCAACATAACGTTTGTAACGCTATCCGTCATTGTTCCCACTTTGTGACAATTATACGGGTCTTTAACATAATACACGTAATTTTTGTTACGTTATTATTTTGTTTGTATTAATTTTTTTTATAGCCTTTGTAGGCAGACGAGCATACGGCCCACCTGATGGTAAGTGGTCACCGTCGCTCATGGACGTCAGCAATGCCAGGGGCAGAGCCAAGCCGCTGCCTACCATAAAGTACTCTCCGCAAGCCTCGTTTGAAGACGAACATGTCATAGCGCTCGGAAAACACCGTGGAGGGGAGTTCATTCCAAAGCCGGATGGTACGTGGCAAAAAAGATCTTTGGAAACGCACTGTCGATGAACGCAGCGGTTCCAGATAATATGGATGAACTCTGCTCCGATGGCGGGAGGTGCGATGATAAAAAGGTATCGTAAAGGTATAATAAATAAATAAATAAATAATAAAGGTATCGTAATATAAAAAAGGTATTGTATTTATGACATTAATTTCAGAATATAACTTGTCAGTGTTTAATGGTAAGTTATTTGCTAATACGAGCTTAGTACGTATTTCATTAGACAAATTGGTACCTGCCTGCGGGATTCGAACACCGGTACAGTCGTATCGGCTCGATACGAATGCACCGGGCGTCTTATTTTTTAGGTAATGACGACTATTCATCTTACACTAGTAGTCGGCAACCTTGTCAATCAAAAGACCCAAATGTAGATAAAATACAATTGAAATTTATTCAAAGAGCTATTTTTTTAACATGTATATTTATAGCCTTGTGTTTCAACAAAGTTTACTCGTCTCTTACAAGACAAGATAATGAGTAATATTCCGTGCCTGGACTAAACATTTCGCGGAAGAGCCGTAGCCGAAGATTCAAAGACCCGTGGGCTGCCGACCCAATAGACTACATAATCTACACAATGTTACGTCGTAAAAAAGTTTTAAAAATATAAAATAAATACAAAAAATCACTACACACAAACAAACAAAATAACTAGTTGTTACAATGAATGGAAACCGGGAGCTTTAACTAGTGATAGCTTCATAATGACCATATAAGGTATTTCGTTGGTACCGGAAATCAAATTCTTTCTAGAACATCCGATAACAAACGCCCACAACATAGGCGGCCATAACAACAATAAATAAATAAAAAACATAAATCGCACAATCTCTGCCAACGAATACCTGCATTGTGTACCAATATTAAGTAGAATACTTTTTAAATAATCAATCTTCATTCATAGCTCTTTACGTTAACAGTTAAATAAATGCTTCGACAATGCAACCGTTATTAATTTGATTGAGTTGCTTAATGATGTTGGTTTTTTTAATGAAGATCAAAAGCTCTGGAATCAATACTCGCATACCTACGTGTGTTAAATCATTAGAATCCAATGCCAATGTGTCCGTACATAGAAAAATATTTATAAAAATGGAATGGCGATAACTAAAGTGATAATTATTTTCTCTCCTTTTTGTCTTGCACATTTCAGGAACTACAGAACGATTTTTATTATGAGCTTTCACAAGTACACATATATACGCACACTGTACAATTAAAAAAGTCATGTGGCACTTGGGGACTGCCGCGGTAAAGCTATTGCATAGCATTTTTTATCAACTTATGCAATTATAATTAGACAATAATAATTTAATATTAAAAGAATAATAAAAAAGACCACGCTGTATTTATAAACATTAACAAAAGCAAAACATTAACCCCTTCACACTCATAAGCTAGACCGCGCGAGAGAGAGATGGGCAGACTTATCAAGATACGCATGCAGTGCGACGTCACGCCGCGCGCTTATTCACAAACACCACACAAGTGCAACGTGTGAATGTGTTGAACACGAGCTACACGGTAGGCGGAGTGGGGGTGTTAGGTTTTATTTACGTTACGGAATTTCTTAATTCGGTCGCCGAGCTCAAAGCCCGCGATAAAAGCTGCAATAGTTTAAAAATAAATAAATATGTAATTTACTTCTGTATTGTGAGACGTTAGAGGTTACGAAGCAAATAATTTCATTATTCTGAAAGTAATTGTCCGTGTTCATTACATTTTCACGCAGAATCGCACTGAAGTGATTTTGGCGAAATTTAGTATTCCTTTTCCGCAACTCTAGAGTCAGAGTAGGATTCGAATCTCACTCTTAAACATTGACGTTTTGAGATGGCATCACCACGTCTGATTAAATGCCTAATAAAACCATACTAAAGACTTCTAAAAGTTGACATTCCTTATTTCAGAACTGGTGGTAGGACCTCTTGTGAGTCCGCGCGGGTAGGTACCACCACCCTGCCTATTTCTGCTGTGAAGCAGTAATGCGTTTCGGTTTGAAGGGTGGGGCAGCCGTTGTAACTATATTTGAGACCTTAGAACTTATATCTCCAGGTGTAACCCTTAACAAGGAGCTCCAGTAACCACTTAACACCAGGTGGGCTGTGAGCTCGTTCACCCATCTAAGCAATAAAAAAAGTTTAATTTCCTTTGATCATTCCGATGTCGTGTTTTTTTGCAACAAAATATCAGTTTACGCACGCACACACACGACAAAAGACAATGTGAAATATGTATACCAATTGAAATAGCATGGTTATGCTAATATAGGAATCCTGTAAAATAATTCCTGACTGCGCAAAGAGCCCGTTAAACGTAATAACACGAAAGTAAACTGCTCAACATAAAAATGCGAATAATAAACTGTAGCGATAGAAACATCAGAAAGGGGGCTATTATGAAAAATCGTAACGCATTTACGGGGCGGACTCGCTTACATTATTCATGAAATGAAATTGCTCCCGCAAGGGGCGCACTCTGGTTCTTATCTTGAGGGTCATCCTATTCACGATCGATGTAAGCTTTCGAAACTAGAAATCAATAGTTAACTTTCTAATTTATCATTGCTTTGTTTGAATTAATTTATTAATTTTAATTTTAAATAAAGTTAATTTTATTGCTTAGATGAGTGGACGAGCTCACAGCCCACCTGGTGGTAAGTGGTCACTGGAGCCCATAGGCATCTACGACGTAAATGCGCTACCTACCTTGAGATATAAGTTCTAAGGTCTCAGTATAGTTACAACGGCTACCCCACCCTTCAAACCGAAACGCATTACTGCTTCAGGGCAGAAATAGGCGGGGCGGTGGTACCTACCCGTGCGGACTCACAAGAGGTCCTACCACCAGTAAGACAAGAGGTCCTACCACCAGTAAAAACAGTATAGTGTTGTATTTTCGAAATTTTATTTTAAGTTCATTGGCGGAAAGTAATAAATTATTTTTAACTAGCGACCCGCCCTCGCTTCGCATCGGAAACTGTAATTTATTATTGATTTCTCCACTATTTAATGGATGTTATTATACATATAAACCTTCCTCTTCAATCACTCTATCTATTAAAAAAGCCGCATCAAAAACCGTTGCGTAGTTTTCAAGATTTAAGCCTATATAGGGATATAGGGACAAAGAAAGCGACTTTGTTTTATACTATGTAGTGATTAAAATCTTGCAATTCTACATATGTACGAGTATATCTAAGTTCTTTTTTTTACCGAATTCATAAACTTTACAATGCATTAGTGTTTATTAAAGTTATTATAACTTTAAATAGAATGTTTCTTCATTTTATTTTATTCGAAAGTCATGCCATAAAATCTTGTTTATTTGAGGGTTAAGAACGAATGGACCCCGCGGCAGTTTCCTCCTGAGTGCACACCTGTATCGTGATGTACCTGTTCCGTTATTTACACTCGTTTTGTATAACGGCTACTATTGGGGGCGAGTTCGCCACGCCCCGTACAAACGTTATTTAGAACTTCATCGTTCTTTTACACTATGAATTTAAAAATTCCTGCAGTTCACAGCTATTCTAAAACAATAGCAATAATTTATCTCATCTTATTAGGCAACATTGGTAGCTTTTTTTTTGAATGGTATTTTTTTATTTCTATTTTATATTACGAACAAAAATTAAGTGCATTAAGAAACCAATGTTAAAATTAGATAGGATAATGGCCGCTCTAAATAGACTGCACCTCTTTGAACAGATTCGAAATCAAAAATCTAAGGAGTGATCTAAGTTCAGGTCACGCTCGGACTTTTCTCCGTAATGAGCTTACGTCACAAACACTAGTCTGATTGTGACAGAGACGACGCGACTACGTAACGTACCCTCGGCGACTGCAACACCCATTAAAGTGCAATAAAACAGTACTATTTACATTTAAAAGAAATACTAGTTTATATGTTAAATAAGGTTCACTTTGGATTACGCACGATCCGTAAAGAAAACTGCGTGTGGTTTCAACGAAATGTATTGAGCTACTAAATATAAGTTAGAAATTAATTATTTGTTAGTAATTAGTAACAACAACTAGGTATCACATATCAGCAAATACTTTTTACTAGTGATCCCGTAGTAGTCGAAATTCGACTATAATTAATTGAAATTATAAGTTTCAACATTATTATGGTCCTATTGTTACAGATTTCGCCAAGACTACACTATAGACAAATACTCGTAATATTAAAGACAAACAATACTAACCTATTCTCAATTTGACTACAGACTTTAAGCAATAACAAAAGTTTGACAATAAGCAAAGAGTGTGTGTGTGTCAAATACATGGTAGTGTGTGTAATGTTTTCTTTATTGATTTAATGTATCTTTTACGCATTATTTTAAAAAAATATTAGCATTGTACACTTCTTCTCTATATTCTCTATAAGTATGGAAAATTTCATACTACTCCGTCCGCGCAATTTTCGTAAAAAGGGATACAAAGTTTTTGCTTCACGTATTAATAGATACTTTAGATAGAGAACATTAAGGAAGTGTGCATTTCGTATGCTTACATTGTTTGTATTCATAAACGTTAAGACAAAATAATTGGGATGTTTTTGAATACTACTAAACATAAAGTAAAATTAATATTGTTTTATTATTATTTACGACTACCTTCCATTGTTAAACATAAAAGTTACTAATTTATTTGATTCTGAACGGATTAATAAATTATAGGTACATTCTTGATGTGTTACATTTTGCATATATTTTTTTTATGCACGGTCATTTTCACACAACGTTCTCTAGCCCCAAGGTAAGCTTAATGCTTGTGTGATGCGTACCAGATTACGGATATACTATTTATTTATTTATTTTGTAAATATATACATATAATACATCGAAAACACCAATAATATTATTAAACGATACTTAAACACGAAAAAATATTAACATCCCTTTGCTTTGAAAATAATAATATTTTAAAACCATTAAGATCCCTTGGCCAAATAAAAAAAAAAAACTTAGTCATCATTCAATATAGGTCACGTTTTTTTTTTGGTTATTCAGTATGGCAATTTTATATTCTACCTTGTTTACTACAATCAATATGTGATTATCAAATGACGGTAGTCAAGTCACGATCGAGTTTCGGCTCTCGGTAACGAGTTTACGGACCAGGCGCCAGTGATTGTGACGACGACGACGACGACGAGACGGCCACGTAACGCGACCGTCGCGACACCGACGCTAAATTAAATCGTATGTTTTCCGATTCCGCAGACAGACACGTACGTTTCATCATTGATTGCCGCTTTGATCCTTCACGAGTTGCGGCACTGACTCGTGATTTAGACGCTCGTTAGTCGATTTTTTTTTAAGTGATTTTATGACCTGGTAACTAAGACCTTTAAGTCATGTCTTATTTTAATTTATATTCTTATTTTTATGAAAAATGATAATATGGAGTGAAATGAAATGAAAATGATTAATTTGAGACATTAATCAACTGGGATGAAATTAAATGAAATGAGATGAGATGAAATGGAATGAAATATAATCTTAGTAAAATGGTGGTCATTTACTAAGATTTTTTCAGTAGACTTTTTGGAGGATCCCGAGAAGTTGCGTCCAGCGGCTTTGTTTCATTTTCCCACATTTGTGCACTTTCACAGATATCAAACAGTTAAAAAACCACCGCTATTACACATGAGTCGACTATTATCAAAGCCGGCAATCTGACTTTTGGACAATGATTGGTAAATCAGAAAAACGAATTATTGACTTTGTATTCCATTGGCAGTCACAAAACTCTTCGGAACGACATCTTAGATAAATAACAGGTTAACTATTAACCTTTATTTAATGCAGGTTTTGAACCGTATTCTTTGAAGGAGACGATTATATTCAAATCAATCTGTATTGACATATCAATAAATTTTTTTTGTCCAAATGCACAGATTGCCACCTTTGATAATAGACGACTCACATTTAAACCTGAAGAAACACTAAAAAGACAAAATAAAACAAATCACACAATTTCACTCCTCGCGTTCCCGCCAAAAAGTCCTCGTTAGTCGATGATTTTAAATAGTGTTGTTCTCGATACTCGATATATCGATCTCTCAATAAAAATACGATTTTTCTTTTGGATTTCAAGCATACAACTATACTTGAGACCTTAGAACTTACATCTCAAGGTTGGTGGCGCATTTATCTTGTAAATGTCTATGGGCTGCAGTTACCACTTAACACCAGGTGGGCTGTGAGCTCGTCCACCCATCTAAGCAAAAAAAAACCAGACACACATGTCAAATTACACGACACGACCAGAATTGAATCCCGTCTCAATGTTTTTGAACTAGCTTAGCTTTATTAATTAGGTCTAACGAAACATAATATAAACAGTAATGTTTATATAGCTCAGCAAATAAATATTATTTTTCTTTAAACGTTAAGGCTTATTTTTATCTTGATTACTGATGGTAGGACAACTTCTGAGCGCACACGGGTAGGTAACAACTGATTGAAAGATTACTGGTGGCCCGAAGGCCCTTCTAGTTTCACCAGGACAGGTGGGCGAGCAAAGGCCCAGCCAGGAGGGGTGGGATTTGCTAACAACTGTCCGAGCGCCTCCGAAGGAAATCTGACAACTCAAGAGCAATTGCTTCGGGAATGAATCTACTACCGGATCGGAATCGCGACCCGCTGAGAAGATCCGACGAGGAACTCAGCGGACTGATGCATGGGTATCTAAGTATGCATTAAAAAACTAAACGTTCAGATCGTTCCTTTTCTACTTAGCTTAGTTTACAAACATTAAATATATTTTTAGTCACCGCAGAAATTATATAAGCAATCGTCGGAACGAGGACTTTATAAAATTCCATTTTATAAAATACGGAACGAAATAATTCCGAGTTAGAATACGTAAATTACTTTTTACTTAAATTAGCAAAGCGAAATAAGCAAAACAGATGATCCACCTCGTCTAAAATAATAACGTCGGAGACAGCGCTTCGCTCCTCTCCGCTGACGGTAAGCAAAAACTCAATTATCATATTTTATACCTCATAATACTTACGAAAGAGATATTCAATTATATAATTTTTCCTCTGAAAAGGGATTCCCTTTTCATTTCTCATTTGGATTTTTCTCTTAAGCAATTACGTGAGCGCCTCGGGGAGCGCCGGATTGGATTGGAGAATACATTTCTGCGTCGGAGCGCGGCGCCGGCCCGTCTAATTTATGTTTTAACAAGGAATGCTGTGTGTTAACTTACGCGCGGACCGCGTTAGCTCTGTTTTGTGCGTTTAATAAAACCGTGTGTTTCAGGGATGATTTTACGAGTTTCAGCGAGTTATGAATTCGTTCGAGTACTGAATAGAAATTAGCTCATTTCGCGGCCGCCGTGCGTTAATTTATTTATTTCTTATTTATATGCGAACGCCGGACAGACGCTCGTTCGCTTACAACGCTAATAACTGAATTGCCGTCGTGGAAATCTGTAAACAATTTCCATTCTGGGCGTCCTTCGAGACGCGTTCGAGTTTAAAGGCTTCGTCAAAAAGAACGCGTACTTATCGCGCGTCAGAGAGCTAAACTGAGGGCGCGCTATGACACCGAGATGTGCTGTACTACTATGGTAATAAACTGTCAAACAGAGCCCCAGCGCTAGGAGTACGCAACGTTCTGTCGCGGCGTTAAGGCTTCGTCAAACAGAACGCGTAATTAGCGCGCGTCAGAGCGCTACGCTATGACGCCGAGATGTGTTGTACCACTATGGTAACATACCGCCAGCGCTATTAGCGCTATAGCGCTGGCGCTCTGTTTCAGCTGCGCCGTCAGTTTACGCTTTGACGTCAGGCGATGTAATTTTTTACAAATTTTATTTTAGCGTCCTAGTGAATTTGTATTAAAATACAGGATAACGCCCGAAAAAATGATAGAATTAGTTAGAAAATACCCGTGTTCACATACACATCTGAATCACTCGACATCTTAATACTTTTAAAATTTCACACTGCTTTCGAAAGGCACTATGATTTGGCGAATGTTACGTGGCGTCAAGGAGCGTTGGGCTCATCTAGTCAATTTGTGTGACATGAAAAGAGTGCGCCGTTAAAACGCAGCGCTAAGTACGCGTTCTGTTTGACGAAGCCTTAATTCTGTAGATGGGCAACGTCGTAACGAAGTTCTCGTCGGCAACTCGATCCGTTCTCGAATTCGATCCCGCCAACTGTCGGATCGGATTCGAGAACGCGAAACTCGCGTAATCACATTGCCCGGCCGGGAACACAAATTATTCGTGCGCCGAAATTCCCTAACTTCGTGAACCCTATAAAGGAGGTAAAGAACAAAGCGGAACCACAATTGGCCGTACCGTGAACCGATCCTATACCTGAGTCGATGCAAGTTTTAAAAATGGCGGCTCTTTGAGAGCAAACTCAATAAGGCGCCGCCCGCGGGACGCGTAGATACAATTTGCAAGGAATCGTTCGTGCCTTTGACGTCCCGACTACGTTCTCCTACTGGAGATCCGGTTGTTTGCATCTCTGTATCCCGTTCGGATCGGATGTGACGAGCTTACATAAAAGTCAGATAGAGAATTGAAAGCTCAATGCACCGAAATGTAAATTGAATATTTAAACAGACGATATTCAAACTTCGTTTCAAATCACAAGAATAACCTATTTCTCTTTTTAAACATTGATTCATTAATAGTGTTCAATATAAGTTAAATAAAATTCATGATTAGCCTATAAATAATATCTCATAAAGATGTCTGTCTATAGGAAAATAATTCCTGTTTCTTAATTCAATAAATTCACGATCCACGGTCGGCGGCGAGCAAATGATGAAAGTTTGTAAATGGATCAGCATAATTTTTATTGAGTAAATCATTCTCAGTGTGGCGGGAAGTTTGTAAATTGGGAACTTTCGAAAGTGGCCGGATCATCCACAATCTTAGGGTTGGCGCCATGGCGTGTGTGGCTTTTTGTCGTTCAATATTTGATTGAATAAAACAAAATATACATATTATAAATGTTTTAAAAAATAAGAAAAAGAACCAGAAGTTTTAATTTCAATTTAAAAACCTTAGTCTTTTGAAATTGGATTCAATACTAGAAGCTCGTGACTCAAACTTTATTTCAACGGTCACTTTGAAAGAAAGAGAGAAGTTTCTTTCTCATGATCTCATCATTAACAGTCTTTCCTACAGAATATATTATACTCAGGAGTATATTTCATATAATACGTTTCCATAATATGTATTATTATCCACAATATGTATATTATAATATCTTAAAGGTCTTAACTAGTCATAGATTTGTCGAGACCATAGTAACTTTTAGCGCTGTTCTAAGAATATTCATTTTAAATCTCATCGTCTGATTAAAGAACAAAAATCAGTTTTTGAATCAACGTGAAAAAAAAACAACAAAAACAGCGTGATTGATTTTTTATGAGATTCTTGATACGAATCCTTACGATTTGGATTTATTACATATTCACAAAGAGATTAATGCGTACAAGAGCTATTAACTATGTCTAAGATTGGATGAAGCCTCAGTATATTTTGTGTTTCAACACAAGATCGAATACATTTTCAAATGAAAGAAAGTGTTTTTTTATGGCGTATTGACGCGACAACCCTACGTCAGAATTGATATGCAAATTGTGCGGAATGGTAGAGCCCCGACCAAGTTATATAAAGTAGATATTAATTTGTTATTCATTACGTAATTACACGGGACTTTGTTGATAATGACGTAAGTTGCTGACGCGCCTCCTTGATTATTGTAACAATCGTTACTGATTTATGAGTTAATGTACATTGTGTTCATTTTCAGAGAAATTTTAATGATGATTTTATTTTTAAATTATAGTATAGTTAAGAATTGTAATGAGTGTATTAAACATTTAAGGTAACAAGCTAAGCCAAGCCAAACAACAATGGTGGATAGGTTTTTTTTTGCAGCCACGGAGTTGCGGTTAAAGGGAATAAAATTATGCCTCTAGATGCATAATTCTGGTTTTGATGTCTGTGACGTTCGGTAAACACTCAACCCAGAGTGGGCCGTGACTTCTTCTAACCTAAATAAAAAAAAATGTATGTAAAGTAAATTATTTAACTTAGCCGATGTAAACTATTTAACATTATATTAAAAAAAAAAAAAGTAAATAACCATTTACTTACCAGATGCGAAATATTTAGCATTACTAAATTTATTATCTAAATAGGTAGGTAATTTGGGCAAAGACAAAATAAACAGTACCATAATCTCAGTTTAAAAAAATTAGTAACTGACAAGCTTTATTGCTACTATAAAAAATGGATTCCTTTTTTTAATTGACAATCTGTTTCCGTTTTTGTAAAAAAGAAAAAAAATGTAACAAATTAAATTTTAAAACTAAATCTTGAAGCGTCCATAATTATTGTCGAATTTCGATAATTGGACGAAGACTGGTACCTGTAAATACGCAGTGACAGCCCATGGGTCCACTCAACTCGCGTTGCCATGGCAACTACACAACCCTATCTCAAGAGCGCAACCATTGCGTTATCAACTCTATATCTGACCAATAGAGTTACAATTACAATGTTAGCAAAAATAAAAGTACTTCAGCACAAAGTAACGTAGTTACGATATCGTTACGGCTCCCGTTAGTTTTGTTAGTTACGTTAGACTAACGAGTCCCGACTCGATCTAATAAGGGTTAGCTGGTAGTGTGGAACGTTTTGCTAACAACGTTCTTGTGAGGGAATTAGATTAGCTACGATGGCTCCGGTACTATTGTCGGAAAAACAATTTTGATGTATTAATTTTATTGTTAACGCCATCTATTGGTAATGATTGCAAAATTTTGCATTCTAAATAGGTACCATCTTTTTTTTTTAAATGATTTTATGACCTGGTAACTAAGACCTTTAAGTTATGTCTTATTTTATTTTATATTCTTATTTTTATGAAAAATGATAATATGGAGTGAAATTAAATGAAAATGATTAATTTGAGACGTTAATCAACTGGGATGAAATTAAATGAAATGAGATGATATGGAATGAAATACATATAATCTTAGTAAAATGGTGGTCATTTACTAAGATTTTTTCAGTGGACTTTTTGGAGGATCCCGAGAAGTTGCGTCCAGCGGCTTTGTTTCATTTTCCCACATTTGTGCACTTTCACAGATATTAAACAGTTAATAAACCACCGTTATTACACATTTAAACCTGAAGAAACACTAAATAGACAAAATAAAACAAATCACACAACTTCACTCCTCGCGTTCCCGCCAAAAAGTCCATAGGTACCATCCTAACTGAGATAACCACAGATAATACTATAACATTTGTCAGTTATTAAATTAGCGCAAAAAAGCATGATCGTGTATTTAATGCTTTTTTTTTTCTTTTTTTTTTACTACAACTTATTAACATTGTTTACGTAATTGATTGTGTTATAAATAGTCCAGTTTACCCTTAATATTAATGTCAAGTATCAAAACCGTTTCATCTGGAATAAAAAGCTAGCGCTTCGTACGATCACATCGCGAACCCGCATAGGGGCGGTCAACGAGGGCTTACCATCAAAAGGTCACGTTACCACTCAATCTTTACGCGCCGTCGATTCATTTGATTTATTTTTTATGACCATTTTAATGTAGCCTTTGTATTGTGTGCAGTATGTTTGGATTGTATGCAGGCGTGCCTAATTATAGGTAAAGGGGTGATTGGTACGAAAGAAATCGTTGCTGCTTTTATTTTATACGAAGCGTGCCCTGCGGTTTCATTTGCGACAAATTTGTAATACAGAAAGAATTAAACCTTTTGGTTTTTCACTAATGTCGCGCTCTCTGGGCGGTTAACTATTTGTCGATTTTGACGAACCAATGAATACTGTCGTACACACACATAGACGTAACACACACACACATACACATAGACATAAAAATATAATTTAACAAAAGACATTCAAGGTGTGTGGCGCATTTACGCTGTAGATGTCTATGGGCTCCAGTAACCACTTAACACCAGATGGGCTGTGAGCTCGTCCAAACATCTAAGCAATAAAAAAAAAAATAAGACATAATAGTATGCAAACTTCAAGATGTAAGTTTTGTAGTAATCCAGTGTTTTCTTAAAACTTTCTTCACTACACCATTTACTACAAGTACAAGCATTACAAATTGTAAAATAAAATTCTCATCTTTTCGTATTAAGCTTCGCACTGAAGCACAATCCAAACGAGTAATTAATTACATTAATGTGGTGTTATTCTTGGAAATATCATCTTGGGTATTCCCAAGCTTATAATGTTTTACTTCACACCTCTCTAGTATTAGAAAATTCCGTGCCAGATTTAATGAGATCCCCTGTTATTTGTGTCAGATCCAATGATTTTTCTGGTTTAAAAACGTTTTGATGGTATTTCATTACAATTTTTAAAAACATTTTTTCTACGTAATTCTATTCACTCATTCATCTCTTAATTCTTGTTCATTCTTGTTTTTCCCATTCACTCACTGTCAGTCCCGCCATTTTGTAACTATTTTGCAATAATGTTCGCTTTGATTTACCTACCTAGAATACGTTACTAGTATGCTTACAATTACCATTCCTTTTCATAATTAACTAAGTTTTGATTAAACAAGTTCTCTAAGTCAAATGGTTTGATCAGCGAGACATGTCAGGCCTAGCCGCCTTTTTTCTTTAGGCCTAACCCAACCTCTAGGCGACGCGCGAAAATGTGCTTCTAACTCTTTTATCCGCAGATCTTGTAAGTTGTTTGATACTAAGTTCTCTAATGCTGACATCTTTTGCTTGTCACTTGATGCTATAGAAATGCTATTTTGGAATTTTTATAAGGTGATTTAGTCTTATGAGTATTACTTAGTTTTATAGTATAAGTTGATGTACATAATAATATGTGCGTATTGTGTTGCTTTTGTTTTTTTGTGTAAACTTAAATTTCTCTTTTTTTTTCTTCCGTTTTTCACTTTCTACTTATATGTGATTTTGATGGTGGAAACACGTTTGGTTATTGTTTTAGCTAAAAAAATGTTTATTATTATATGTTTGTGTTATACTGTTGGTTTCCCAAATAAATAAATATATTTTTTTTAAATAAAGATCTGTACACAGCGAGCGGGTGATACAGAGAGTCAAGCGCGCAGGTCGCGTGCGCGCCCGTCGCGACCGCAGCGGGGTGCGTCCCCATTCACGACCTCGTAATGGTGCATGACAAAAAATCGATTCATTAAAGCACGTTGATTTCTTAAAATGCATCTAAACATTGTCGCGTCATTTGGCAAAAAGTAAAAGCTATTGCCAAAAGAAGAAGAAAAAAAAAACATTGTCTATGAATTATTTGAAAATTATTCGAATCAACGAATCTTTCCCTCTAGATTTCTTGTACGTATTAATTTCGATTCATTTGATTTTTAAATATTTACTGACGCATCCAAATGCGAATAAAGGCGAAAGGTTATGCAGAAAGGAGTGGAAGGACAAATGTTATTTACGACAACGAAGCTTTCAATAATTCCCGGGAAAAGATTTTAATATTCGTTAGGCAATCATAGGCCTCAGTGGCGCAGTAGGCAGCGCGTAAGTCTCATAATCTTAAGGTCGTGAGTTCGATCCTCACCTGGGGCATTTTTTTGCATAACATTAATCACCCTTTTTTTCCATTTAAAATACCCCCGAAAAAGAACTTCCTCGCTTAACAACCTTCAAAAACAACATGCCCACTCAATGCGACTCCCATTAAATAGATCATCAAAGTGATTTAGCAACATAATCGTGATCTTATTACGATCCATTTAACGTGAATGGCTTTAGTTGAGCGCGGGCCTGAAGTCGCGTGTCGTTCGAGTTTTGTTTATCCAGCGGCTGCGAGTAAATTTACCGTTAAGTGATCGTGTATTGGCGCTGTAGGGCGACCACCCCAACAGCCATTAACACTATTTTAACGCTTTTTTTAAACGGCATTCGCAGCAGGACGCCGCGATTTATACGACCAGTGTGAACGTGACCTATAGCGTTTGTTGATTGAAACCTTTTTGTTGTTGTTGTCAATGATTTTTTTCTTTTTCTGTTTCCGTAACACTTCTGATTTCTGTATTGAATAAATTCGTTTGTGTGTATGACGATGGATTATTTGAAGTAGAGTTCTGCGCTCATTGCTTTTTAGGAACAGGAGATTGATGTTCAAAAGGTTTTATACACTAGCGATCTTTTAATAAACTTTTTTCAGCTTGGAAAACCACAGATAGCATTCTGTTGCGTGACCTAAAGGTTAAGACATCCGGTGCATTCGTATCTAGCGATGCAACGGTGTTCGAATCCCGTAGGCAGATACCAATTTTTCTAATGAAATACGTACTTAACAATGATTGATTTCCGTCGTGTAATAAAAATTAAGCCCACAAAGTTATAATTTGCATAATTACTGGTGGTAGGACCTCTTGTGAGTCCGCACGTGTAGGTACCACCACCCTGCCTATTTCTGCCGTGAAGCCGCAATGCGTTTCCGTTAGAGGGTTGGAGCAGCCTTTGTACTATACTGAGACTTAAGAACTATAACTATATCTCAAGGTAGGTGGCGGCATTTACGTTCTAGATGTCTATGGAATCCGGTAACCACTTAACACCATGTGAGCCGTGAGCTCGTCCACCCATCTAAGCAGTAAATAAATAAAATTACATTAGGATAACAGTTACACTATTCTTCTGCGTTATTTCATTGCCATAAATATTTGTACCTGCCCTACGGACAAACAGGCCCCGCCCACACAGCTACTTGACATTTCGTACTAGTGTTAGGACGTATTTTGAGCCCGCACAGGTAAGTGGACAGTAAGAAGAACTGTCAATTTATGTCGCGAAGAAACTATTATTTCTGTCTTAAAAATGACTTCTTTGCAATAATGCGGAAGCGAAGTGCATCGTTATTGCGTCGAGTCAGAGACAGTGGCAACATTCTTCTGAACATCATATCCAACAAGCTCGAGGGACTGCTGATTAATAGCCTTAGTAGAAGACAATAATGTATGTCTGATAGTTATGTGTTAGATTTTTAAGTTACTAACATAGATTATAAGTATTTCTTAATAACAAAATGTTACGGTTTAAAAAAAGAACTGAAATAAAGTATAAATAAATAAATCTATACTAATATTATAAAGCTGAAGAGTTTGTTTGTTTGAACGCGCTAATCTCAGGAAGTACTTGTCGAATTTGAAAAATTCTTTCAGTGTTAGATAGCGCATTTATTGAGAGAGGCTATAGGCTATATAAATTCATGCTAAGACCAATACAAGCGGATCACCGATAAAGCATGTTTCAAAATCGGGGTTATTTTTACCTTTTGAGAACTTCCGCTACCTGCGCTACAGTAACGGTTAAAGTTTATTTAAAGTAATGTATGACAGAATTGTTCCTCTTTAAAAGATCTAAAAAAAAGTCCGCGACAGCATATGTCTACATGTTAAGGTTGGCTCTCTATAACGTTTTTTATGTTAACCAAATTTGTTCTAAACTAAAGCATTATTTGTGAACTATTCCACGCGGACGAAGTCGCGGGCAAAAGCTAGTAAATATAATAAATAAAAATGGTTACCTGCCTACTTAATGCTAGAAAAACCATGAGCTCATTCACATATCTATATTGTAACAAAATTCATCCAAACGAAGTCTTGTTTTTTTTGGTGAAAAGTAAAATTTAGTTTAGTTTATCAAAGCTTAATTATCGGTTTTTTTTTTTTTAAACCAACTTAGGTACTTTGAATAATTTTCAACATCTTCGAAACGCGTGTAGTAAACTGAATTGTACAGTGAGTCACACAACTGAACAGTATAGCGGCTCGCTGTTCATTAATGGCATTAATTAATGTTTAATTGAACCAAATAGAGTATCAATTTAGCGACAATTGGATCATGCGTATGTACGCGGCGTGCCACAGTTCATTTACGATCAGGTGAGTTAGTTGCGAATTTTTACGCGAATGCTGTACGTGGCTTCGCTATTGTAACCCTGCATTAGAAGGCTGCATTCAAATGGAATGACACCGATAGTTAATTAATCTAAAATTACTTAAACACATTTAGAAATAAATGATCAACTTTTATTAATACATCTACTTAATATGCCAATCTTAGATGATTTAGCAAACTTGATTGACGGAAATAGGTTATGCACTAGCTAAGTGATTAATAACAGAGAGAAACTCATAGACAACAAACACAGAAGACAGGAAAATAGTAATAGAAGAAACTATAGCATTGAAACAGATTTATAAAAGTTACGAATTGATTTATACTTTTGCGGTCATCACAAAAACTATTATTTAACGCGGATAGACTACACGCGATATTAGCTCTTACAACAATGCCGAAAGATTGGTAACTCATTTAAAACCAAGAATTGTGGTGCGAACACGTTAATTAAATTAATATACTAAATATGTAGGAACGAAATATATGAATGACAGATATGTAGCATGACTGAGTGAGAGAGATAGGAAATGTCATGTTGGAAGGTAAGAGAGACGGCGAATTAATGTTTGACATATAGCTTTACTTTAAGCGTAGCGAATTGACATATAACTTTATTTTAAGAGGTGGACTGAGGGTAGTTATCGGACGCAGTGGGAAGAGACGCAATGTAACTGTGAAGGCGAAATAGGTGTATTTTTACTTTGTGATTGACAAAGGCGTAATTAAACTCAAGTGTGTGAAGCAAACAAAATCGAATAGAGATTCCCACATATAGTTTAATTTAATTAGTTGGGCAGATAAAAATACATAGGTACACCCGTTATTCCAGATTCAGAGATTCATTCATTCTTATCTGATTATTCACTACTGAATCTCTCTATAAATAAATATTTTATTAAATCATCTGCAAAAACGATTAACAAACTGCCTGCTGATTTCATTGCGGTATCAAATGAATTTATCAAAGTAATGAGGTTTTGTGGCACTCTCAAATGCTAGTTAATATCAATTGAATTTTGAAACATAAAATCGAAAAATAAATTTACTGATATTGAAACTTAGATTCAATAGAAAATAAATTAAATTAATTATAAATAGTATTCAGTAGTAAATAGTATTTTCTTCTTTTTTATTATATTCCTTGCAAGAGCAAGAGAAAGGCTTCTCTTTCTTTCAGTGATTCAATAGATTAGTACGCATGCTTTAGTTTTCTTCACTTCACTTTAACACGTAATTTAGCAACTATTTCTATGTGCATTTTTGACAAGATTCTCAAAAGTGCTAACTTTTGCTCTCTCCCTTCATGCATGCTAATGTCGTCTTATTATTTTCGTGTGCTTAGCTAGACGAATTTGGCCTCAAATGACGTCATCCCGAATAACAGTTTGATAAGACTTATTCAACAAATTTTCCGCGGCAATTTTCAATTAATTGAAACTGACAGTTTCCCTGTTACCCGACCACGAAAAGGTCTGATACAAATATTGAGACTATATTATCTCTCACTTAAACAATTTTCATTTAAACAATTTTCTTCCATTACAATTCACATTGAAGATTAAAGATAAAGCTGAGAATTGCTTTGTTAGGGTTTATATCGGGAAATAATATAACATTTGAGCTTCTGCTTACACATAAACTGTGTCGTATTCACGATACATTGCCGCGTTACGGAACACAGTTGTAATGCGTCTCAACCGTTTCATTAACATCATTTATTAATGCTGAATTGACTCAAATACGCCTTGTATTAGTTAAAAGACAGTCAACATTAATTACACTTTACTGTTTTGCCGCTTTAGTCTATATAATGTTAATGAAAGAACTGAAACTTTGACTATAATTGTACTTGAGTATCAGTTTCAAGACTATATTAACTGTATGATAAATTAACTGTGTGCTATAATTAATTAGATGTGAATAAATATTCGAATATCAAATCTGTCGGGTTTTTTTAAACTAGTTTTACGCCCGTAGCTTCGGTTGTATTTATTACGCTTAACAAGGATTGTTATAATTATTTTTCAGGCTTCAAGCTATTCTCTCAGAATTCTATTAAAATCGATTCAAGGAGAACTTAAGAGATAAAAAGTCACCATTGTTTTAATATATTTATAAATGAACTAACGGCCCGCTCCGGCTCCGCTCGGGTCTTTAACAAAAATTTCAACGATATTTGACATTGTTTTATTTTTTAAATAAAAGAACACTTATTGCGTTATAACTATAACAGTTAGACATATGCTGTCGCGACACTTTTTGTAAATAATAATGTGTTCTACAAAGTCCTTGTACATTATTTTACTTTATCATCAATCGTTTTCGCAGGGCACGCGATGTAAAGAATATTTTAGGTATTTTTTTACAACTTGAGTTATATTATTGGAGTATTAGTAAGGATCCCTGATTTTTTCAAAAAAGATTATAGCCTATGTCACTCGGGAATAATGTAGCTTCCAAACAGTGAAAGAATTTTTCTAATCGGTTCAGTAGTTTCGGAGCCTATTCAATACAAACAAACAAATATTTCCTCTTTATAATATTAGTATAGATTTAAATATATAATGTGTTTCAAGTTTTTTTTCCGTCTGTAACCTCATACCTCACCTCACAGCTTATCTAAAAAAAATTTTTTATTGCCTTTGTAGGTAGACGAGCGTACGGCTCACCTGATGGTGAGTGGTTACTGTCGCCCATAGACTTCAGCAATGCCAGGGGCAGAGCCAAGCCGCTGCCTAACGCTTAATACTCTCCACAAGCCTCGTCCTCGAAGAAGGACATGTCAAGCGCTCCGGAAACACCGTGGAGGGGAGCTCATTACATAGCCGGATGGTACGTGGCAAAAAAGATCTCTGGAAACGCACTGTGGATGACCGCAGTGGCTCCAGGTAGTATGGATGAACTCTACTTCGGTGGCGGGCGGTGCGATAGTAAAAACGAGACGTTGGTATCATCTCGAACAATTCCTCAGAGCACTCCCCATGGAACATGCGGTACAAAATACAGAGGGAACCGAAGTCCCTCCGCAGACCCAGAGGCTCCAAACGATAGATAATAAGAACCCATAAGCGTAACAACAGAAACGAAAGAAACAATAATATACAAAACTATTAAATAAATGCTGTTTAAAATACACATCTAGGAACTTGCACGTCAGGAACAGCACACGACATCTGTCAACAGAATAAACTCGTAGCAAATTCAATTTCGTTACATGTATACAGATTAACTAGAATACATACATGTGAAATTAGCGCGCGTTCGTGTGGACAAATGTTCGAGTAACAAGCTTATCGGTGAGGGCACGCGTTAATGTCGGCGGGTTTGATGCTATAATATGATGAGTAATAATTTTTTTTTTTTTATTGCTTAGATGGATGGATCGCCGCACCAATGTATCCATCCTAGCTCAGTTGAAGATCCGGACTAGACTCTCCACCATTTGCATGCGAAGGATACTTGAATACTTTGGCCACATCGCAAGGAAAGACAGTGACAACTTGGAGAAATTGGTGGTCACTGGAAAGGTCGAGGGCAAGCGACCAAGAGGCAGGAACCCGACCCGTTGGACGGACCAGATTCGTGCAGCCCTGGATACCACAGTGCACGATGCTCTGCACTCAGCTGCAGATAGGAACAGATGGCGGTGCACTATAAAAAACAAACTGTTTCAAGGCCATGACCACGACCCTCAGTAATGAGGAAACCGACGCAAGGAGGAGGAGGATGGACGAGCTCACAGCCCACCTGGTGTTAAGTGGTTACTGGAACCCATAGACATCTACAATGTAAATGCGCCACCCACCTTGAGATATCAGGTCTAAGGTCCCAGTATAGTCACAACGGCTGCCCCACCCTTCAAACCGAAACGCATTACTGCTTCACGGCAGAAATAGGCTAGGCGGTGGTACCTACCCGTGCGAACTCACAAGAGATCCTACCACCACTAAAATCAACTAAATCTGTCCTTAAAATTCCAACATAATATCCAATATTTAGATTTAAAAGAAGAAAAAAAACTCCTACAAATTGACATCAAAAACAATAATCACAATGGGAATAACGTGCACAATATCCAACAGCATTTAACGTTTTTGGTCGGCGTAAACCCATTCGTGACATTAAGTCGGGCAATTAGACCGGCATGCGGGCCTCAACCCTTCCGCGCGAAACCGCTCGCGCCACCGCGGGTCCTTTGTAACCTAATGGTTATTGACGCGCCTCATTTGATTTTAGGATTCGTATTGAACGATAATTCATTGACGAAAGTTTATTTGTGATTTGAGAGAAAGAGTATTCTTTATTGTTCACCAAAAAAATAAATAAACATTGTGTGATATGTGATACATTAAATACAAAAACAGTACAATTGGTGGTCTTTTCGTCGAAGAAGTGGTTTTATTTATTTTTATCGATGTCTTGAATCTTCTATAGTATTCTTACTGTTTTTTCCCACTTATTCCTATGTTTTGCCTAGTCCCGACAAGTCTGCCTAGTCTTTTTTTTTTCCACGGGAGAAAATCGCCGGATCCCCACCCGCGCGGCAGGTGGGGTATGTGGGAGTTGAACCTCACTAAAAACTCCTGCCGCTCACAACCGGCGCCCTACTTCGGACCGGGCCGGAGCCCAGTCGGGGCTATTGAGACGGCGGGACAGGGTTGACAAAGAGCACATTACAACCATCCCACCGTCCCACGGACGCCGGACCGGCGACCGCCAGCGACACGACCACCGGTTCCCTCGTTCAGCGGGCCAAGAGCCCGCCTTATCCGAAATATAAAAAAAAAAGATCCAATATAAAATGAAAAAACAAAATAGAAAACTAGCTATCATACGTACTGATTGATTCTACAAAACAAATTTATGAACTATTGCGCACGCATCTTAATTCGTGTGGCGTTTGTAAATGATAGCGCGTTCGAACCGATCTATTGTTGTTAGGGTTACGGAATCCAAGGGTCGTCGCCCTGCCGGATTGCCGCTCTAAATATGAAATCACTTATTGACTTATTGGAAGTGATTCTCTAATTGAAATATAGAATCTTCTTCTAGCCACCGTCCTGTCAATCGGGGTCACGATGTCTGGCCATTCATTACTTTGTTTTGAGCAGAGATTAACGTTAAAGTGTCCGTTTGGATTTTAAAATTATCATAAAATATTTTAATTATGAGGAGTTTTAATTTGAAAAATAATGTGACGCTTACATGTACTTTTAATATTTAAACTTAATGCTCGTTGTAAAACTAGCAGAATGTCTCAGGAATTGTCCGTGGGTCAAGCAAGGGCTATGCAGAAAATAACATAGGAATAATACATACCTAATTATTATTAAATTTTGATAATTTTAACAATTTGTGAGTATGTTTATCTTAATTTTATTGAATCAAAAGTCAATATTCGAAACCAATTGAACACAGGTTTTGTCTGTTCACACAATTCATAATGGAGAAACTAGAGGCATCTCTAGCCTATGTAGCGTCTGTGTGGTTTTACTATTCGCTGGTAGCCTAAGAGGCTATTCCAGTTACGCTCGGAAAGGTAGGTGAGCTCACGGGCTCAACCTGAGGGAATTTGCTAACACTAGCCCTAGCAAGAACAGCTCTTCGCAGAACCTACCAGCGGATCAGAATCGCGACCCACTGAGAATATCCGGCGAGAAACTTAGGGGGCCTAGGTAGTATTGCTTTGGTAATGATTATTACCTTGTGGCGGGTAGCCATCATACAAGGCAAGATAATTGACAGATGCCTGAATCTCGCTTACGACATTTTCAAGATAAGCTTGCATATATACAAGTTCCGAACAACAACATTCGGACCGTCGGTCTACCGAGCAAATATCACCAGCTCGGTAGAAGATCTTGCCTTTGTCGTTTAACCCTAACACCCTGTGGTAAGTGCGCGGTCAAAATGAAATAGGTGCAAACGTTCCTTGAAAGTGCTCAGAACGGTGCAAGCTCACAACACCGCTCCCAACTCTTGGGTGAAACATTAGATTGGAATATTTAATACTTTTCGATACCATGTCCACCTCTCTGTTTTCTAAAATGACATACTTTATAAAAATAATAAATAGCCCTATAGTGACATGACATTTACGGTAGGCAGAGGCTTGACTCTGCCCCTGGCATTGCTGACGTCCATGAGCTATACAGTAACTCACCATCAGGCGGGCAATATACTCGTATGCCTACAAGGCTAATAAAAAAATATGAGGATGGGTCAGTAAAACTTATAAATTACTAAAAGTAACTTTATGCCTTCGTGATTTAGAGCGAATATACAATGTTTCGGACTGTAAGTCCCTAATCGCCGTTATTATCTGCAAGGCGGCGCGATAAGTCCGGATCGACGACACCCGCTCCACACTTCCGCAACGACCGGACGTTCAAACGTTTTGTTTAGACATTTCGCTGACTTTGGTGAATTACCGTATATCGCGTCCGTGAAGCAGTAATGCGTTTCGGTTTGAAAGGCGAGGCAGCCGTTGTAACTATACTGAGATCTTAGAACTTATATCTCAAGTTGGGTGGCGCATTTACGTTGTAGATGTCTATGGGCTCAGGTGGGCTATGAGCTCGTCCACACATCTAAGCAATCAAAACAAAAACAATAATAACAATATTTTTATTGTTTTGTAGGTTTGACGACAAAAGGAAGATCTTTCACCGAGCGGGTGATATTGCTCGGTAGACCGACGGTCCGAATGTTGTTGTTCGGAACTTGTATATATGCAACCTTATCTTGAAAATGTCGTAAGCGAGATTCAGGCATCTGTCAAATACCTTGTGTTCTATGATGGTTACCCGCCACAGCTTCGGTGCACGGATGAGCTCACGACGGTGGTGGTACCTACCCGTGCGGACTCACAAGACGTCCTACCACCAATATCAGTATCAATGCTACATAATCAAAAATACTTTTTTTAATGTTCGCAAATTACTTTTACAACTATTTTAATTGGATTGTTCAAATATGGATCACGCGTCAAAAAAAAAAGAATGGACTAGTGGCTCATGACGTCACTGATATTAGAGAATGCGCGTGGGAAAGGGATAGCGAGATCTTCCAAGTACGCACTGCTGAACTCGGAAGCGTAACGAACAAAGAATTGTACTTACTATCTTTAAAATGTTAAATGCTATTTTATTCGCCAACTAATTTCGACACTGATTTTCATTGTATTTTTATGTAATTTTAGATCGTTTAATTAATGTCTGTAAATCTGTAAAGCTCATTATAATCAACGTCTATTGTAACAACCTAACATCAGGTGAGCCGTGAGCTCGTTCGCTCATCTAACGCAAAACACGACTAACGTAAAAATAATTTGACAACTTTCTTAAGTACTTTCTATGATATCGCAAAGCACGAATTAAATAAACAACAATTAACAATTTAATACCCCCAAGACAAGTTAACCTCCCAATCATTATTATCGACAATTAAACTGAGACTGATTCGATTAAATACAATCCTGTCCGTAACTTAGACGCGACTTGATAAACTCGATCGTGTTTGGTACAAAACGTTAAGACATAGCGAACTTGAAAAAAAGTTTGTTTTCTCACAACAATACCAAACACATAAGTGCCGCTTAATTTCAAATCAGAAAAGTTTTAAAATATTAAATTATATTTATAGTTATAGTTAGTTTAGTTTATCTATCTTCTATCTATATATATAAAAATGAATTGCTATTCGTTAGTCTCGCTAAAACTCGAGAACGGCTGGAGCGATTTGACTAATTTTGGTCTTGAATTATTTGTGGAAGTCCAGAGAAGGTTTAAAAGGTAGATAAATATAAAAATGCTCGGAATTAAATAAAAATAACAATTTTGATGTATCCCCGGTCGGATGGATTCTTTTTGTTTTTTTTTAAGTTTATTTTATACAAAAGCTTAGGTATTTTATTTATCGATTGAGGCACTACGAAGTCTGCCGGGTCAGCTAGTATTCAATAAATAACGAAGTATATCGAACTTTAATTAGTTAATTTAATAATGTTTATTCAAATAATAAAATTTTACTATATACATGTAGGATTTGTAAGATCGGAACGTATGAAAAGAGTGTAGAATGGAGCGTTAAGATGTGAGTGAGAGAGAACGGAATGAAAAGGAAAAGAGAATGACAGAGAAAAGAAAAGATGGCGAAGATGATTGAATGAGCAAGGCGTAATAAAAGTGTCGGTTGATTTTTAATTATTATGTATAATATAGAAGATTTTGGAAAAGAAGAATAAAAATGCAACAATGGAATAGTTTTATTTTATTCACAACACGTCTCGTTCCTTAACCAAGTATCTAAATTTAGTTATCCTTATAATAGGTAATATTACCAGCCCATTTAGTGATCCCTTTCCCATTCTAGCCCCCATTAGTAACTTCGCAACTGACATTCTTGCGATATCTCAAATTTAGTATTCGAATGAGCTAATTTTAAATCACAGATCTAATGTTACGTTTTATGTAACATCAAGTCGTTTATGCGTAAATATCTCAACATAATTGTATGATTGGAAACAAATATACGAATAAAGCACCGAGGCGCCACATGAGAACAATTATAAAACAATTCATATGACCTAGCAATCGATCGCATCGCTCCATTGTCTATTGATGTAATAACAGTTTTATGAATATCTAATAACAGACTCCATGCCGACCTACATACCAAGAATCACTGCTACAATTACACTAATATAGATTTTAAATTATTGTTCAATTACAAAAAGTGTTTTGAACTTTAATTATTATTCAGCTAACTGACTGATATCTTTAGTACCTCATAAAATTATCAATAAAGCGAAATCTGCAATTTTGAAGCCATAAATGCATACGATATCATAAATAGCGTACCAAACAATTTGGATGACAATAAAATAACCTAAAAAGTAATTGTTACTTTTTAGTTTAAACTTTGCATTTCAAAACACTATATGAATGGAGCTTGAAGAGCTTAAAACCACCAAGAGCAGATTCGGATGATCCGACAAGACGTATCTTACAGCGACGGCAGCTTTGTGTTGCCCCGTTGCCTGGGTCAGATATAATTTTCGGTGGCCACAAAAAGAGGGCTATTGGGTCACGCCGCTTTTTCAAAGTAGCGTTCTGACGCTTCCTTAAGATCTCTACGTAGCTGTTTTAGATTTAAGTCGTCTTGAAGATCTATCTTTCTCTGTTACTAGGAAATTATACAACAACTGCAATGAGTGTCATATGTGAGCAATCGTTGGGTGTGTTGTTGGGTTAACTAACTCATTGCTCTCGTCCGCAATGACGACTTTTTAGAAACAAGACCGACCAAGAAATTTCTTTTGTAATGACGTCATAATAACAGAGGTATTACAAAGCGTAGAAACGATAGCACGTTGTACAGCGCAGTATAATTGAGGTTCATTAGACTCATTGAATACGGCAAGCATCGCATCCTTAATCAAGTAATTGCCTTTATAAAGCCAACGTTAAGTGCCGCCGATGTTGTAGACGAAGAGCAAGGAAGGAAATTAACCGCCAAATTCGTGGGCTTCTCACCATTAGCCGTATCATTTTCCTTAGAAACTTTAGAAACTCAAGGTTTTTGTTTGGTATTCATTGAACACTGGAAGTCAGCCCTTACATTCCTTAGTCTTTGTATAAAATTCAACATACAATAAAAAAAATGGGTTTATATTTAATTCAATAATACGTCATCAATTTTAATTTGTAGTTATAATATTTTTTTTGCATTTTTTTTATTGCTTAGATGGGTGGACGAGTCCCAGCCCACCTGGTGTTAAGTGGGCACTGGAGCCCATAGACATCTACAACGCAAATGCGCCACCCACCTTGAGATATAAGTTCTAAGATCTCAGTACAGTTACAAAGGCAGCCCTCACCCTTCAAATCGAAACGCATTACTGCTTCACAGTAGAAACAGGCAGGTCGGTGGTACCTACCCGCGCGGACTTACAAGAGGTCCTACCACCAGTAAAGCTTGAAGCTTGTGATAAAAAAAAATCATTCAATCAATTGGAAGACGTACGTAATTGGCTCTTTGACTGCAAAATTCTTATACGAGTAATGCACGAATGATTCAGCCGAATTAAACAGATGACGGGTTACCGAGCGGTTTAATTAGAATTAATTAATTGACTTTTTGTAGGGTTTCGTTATGTGACTTTTTAATTGAACGACTTAATGTGCCAATTGAACGAATGTTACTAATAAAGTTATATGGACGGTTTTGATGAATTCGTTCCCGTTGCTCGTTTATACGATACGACACGATTTACCAGGTGGTTGGTGTGAGTTTTTTAACGTTGTCGATAGCGTAAAAGTTAATTCACATTTGTATGGAGTTGGAACGTTTGCCTCTAGGGGCACTGTTCCAACTGCATACAAATTTTAGTTAACTTTAACTCTATCGAGAACGTTAAAGAACTCGCACTGAACACACAGCAGTTAAGTGTTAACAAGTGCCCATAGACACCTTGGGACATCAGTTTCAATATGATTTCAATCAAAATGAAATTTTTGATTGAAATCATTAATGGCAGAATCTGGTGTACCTATTTCATTTTCCATTTTGTTAAAATCTTTACGTAATGCTAAATTAAACTTTTTCTAGAATATGATCGCGTGGATATTCAATAAATTAAAAAAATTGCAGTCTAGGATTTTAAAATTAAGGATCTTGCTGTTTAGAACAAAACAAAAACCATCTTATACCGTTTTCTCCAGTGTTGACGACTGTCACTCAGAACACTCAGTTGAGTGTTTTATGATGATGGTGATAATCAATCTTTTATTGGAACAACACATTAACAAAATCAAAATTAAAAACCAAATATTCTTACTGTGTATACGGCAATCACAAATTCCCTAACAATCAATATGTATCACTTACTGGTCGAAAGGAGAGAAGATGTGATGTGGGGGTCTTTGCTCCATCGCAGCTTCTCTGGAACCGGCGCTGCCGACCGACGGAGCTGGAGATGCACAGCTAGTTTCAGACCTAGTGAGATAAGAGCTGATAATACACAATAATTACAGTATTTCGTTAAATCAAAACCCAATTAAGTACCGTAATAAGACCGAATGATATGACTTGTTTGCTTCTATTGAAGTATGAAAATTAGATCGTGACTTAAATATTGGATTAGAGTCCACTTGGGGACATGTCAAGTTTATTATACTATGTATTATATATTTATTATACATATTGGAGGTCTGTGGGCTGATAAGAAGAAGAAAAAACAGGACATGTCAAACACATGTTCATGAATGCCAATGTGTAATAACTAACTCGCAGATATAAATTTGTATAATTAATTGGATTTGGTTATCGACTTGCAGGAAGCGCTGTAACGTAACGCTATTTATTGATGATTTTGTCCTTGTCGGCGGAACTACAACCGAGGTCTGAAAAGGGCTAGAGAATACTGGGAAAGATTGGCAAAATCTGTTTAACGATGTGATCCTACCAGCCTCCTCCGATTCCTGTTGCCTGGGGGATTCGAAACGACAGCGACGAGGAGTTAAAGAACAGGATAAACATGAACAGGTGAATGAGAAACAACCAGGGAATGCAAGTTGTGTATGAATCATGTCAATGAGTATGTGTATTGTGTTGGGTCCATAGAAAAATTGGATGATTGCATATTACCGAGAAGCCAGGGAATTGAAGAACGTGTAATTTAGAAACGTGTTAGAGTTACTTTAAAAGTAGCACAGGTGAAAGAACCTCCTAGTGTGGTAGGGGTGTCTTCAGAGGAAGCAGTTAGAGATTAGATAAATCGTGAAAAGTTTTATAAATATGCATGTGAATTGAAAGGAGTGAGACGCAGAAAGAAGTGTAAGACACGGTAAGGAAGACTGTAGACGGTTTGGATGGATTCTGTGAAGAGCGATGTGTATGAAAAAGGTGAGCATCACTGATGAAAGCTGTCAGAAAGAAGGTGTAAAAGCTGTGCCGATCTAACCTAGAGTCATATAGCTTAGAAAAAGAAGACTACTGGTGACTATGGTTTCCACTTAGCTTCAATTAGATCGCAAGCTCGCCAACCTAAGTTCCAGTGTGGAGATAGCCATCATACAATACAAGATATTTGACAGATGCCTGAATCTCGCTTACGACATTTTCAAGATAAGCTTGCATATATACAAGTTCCAAACAACGACATTTGGGTCGTTGTTGTCCAGCGAGCAATATCACCCGCTCGGTGGTAGATCTTCTCTTTATCGTTAAGTATTCCACACTCAGTTTAAATCAATTAAAAAAAACTCAACATACCACGATGAAATATATGGGGGGTTTTAATTTGTTATATCTTTAGCCTACCTTTCAAGTCTAGGTGATCTGTTAGGGGAACGTGTTGGCGATCGACGCGGAGAGCCGGGGGTGACCGGGGGGGATGCGCGGGGTGACGCCGCCGCAGACACGGGAGACGCCTCTGCAGACCCTCGAGACATTCCGCATTCCGACGACCCCTACAAATTTGTTAAAGGATTTTAGAGATTGATTCATGATTTAACAATATTTTACAAATTATTGCCCTTGTAGGCAGACGAGCGCACGGCCCACCTGATGGTGAGTAGTTACCGTCGCCCATGGACTTCAGCAATGCCAGGGGCAGAGCCAAGCTGCTGCCTACCGCAATTTCAGAAGTTTCGAATACTCATAGTTCAGTCACCGTTGCCTTTCTATTTAAAAAAAACTATTATTACCTTATCATCAGCGGGGTCTCTCTTCGTTAGCACATCAGCTCCTTCTCGCTTTCTTTGTTCTTCTTTCAATCGTTCAGCTTTCCTCCATTTTGCTCGACGATTCTGGAACCAGACCTGGTAACAACATTAAATAGTTGGTATTAACTTATGATACCGAAACGACAATAGGCTGCTGTTCATTCTTAATTGCGTCGATTCCCTTAATTATTCCTCAGTCGTGGCCCTCTGACACAGTGCTTCCTACATCTGCTCTGACTTTCAACGCCATGAGCCGTTGAATATTGAGCCCCGTCCGGATCTTGTCTCGTATGCCCATGGGATTCCTTTTTCCCGCCCCTGGGTCTCTATCTTAATTATCGATCACCGAAAAAAAATTACCAAACCAAAAATAAATACGTAAGTTTCAATAATTTTATAATTTATGAACCCGCATTCGAATGCAAAAGTGAATGCTCTTTCAGTCCGCAGAACAGCTTCTATATTTTTTTCCTACCTAAGCTGATAGCCTTTAGAGGCTATTTCAGCGTAACCTTAACTAGCAGGTGAGCTCACGGGGCGCAAACCTGACGACGTTGCTAACACGAACCCTAACAAGAGCCGTGCTTCGCAGAATCTGCCACTAGATCGAAAACGCGACCCACTGATAGGATCCGGCGAGAAACTCAGTGGGCTGTGTCTGTGGGTTAATTTACTCGTCGAGCAAGCGACGGGTTCGACGACAACGATGACCGGTGCTTGAGGTACCTAAAAGCACCGTTAGTGGATCAGGAGGATCCGAAATGACGTGTTTTGGGCGACGTCGACTGCTTTCCATTCTGTCCGCAGGATCGGGAATGGCAGAAAACTGCGAATCCCGTAACCTGTTTATTCAACGTGTTACATTGCGTGTGTCTTAAAGAACATCTGTGATTCACTAACATAGTTTCGATCGCCATTTTTTGTTGTTCTTTAAGAAGCTTGGCTTACCGTTATTACTAGTTACAGTTTCCTTAGAAAACACGAATGAAAACTGAGCTATTTTTTGCAGGTTCAACGGCCTCGTCCCTTTAATAATAATATCTTATCCTAATAATAGTGTTAACCGTCACCATAGAGTACATTTATCCCTAGTACCCCAACTGTCAACACTAGAAGCTTTAATACCATGCTATTACCACCCCAATCTCGTTTGTTATAACTCAGAAATTACCCATTACTCTATTAAAGGGTCTCTATTAGACCAATCATAAAAAACCATAGACCGGTTTTAAATATTAGACACCACAGCTCTATTTTAATGGTCAACAAAATACCAAACTAAAAGACATCTCACTGCATACAAAATGTGGAGGAACAGGTATCAATTTAGCGGACATATAACATCAAAAATAGAAAGACCTCTGATTTCGTTAGAAATTCTTGCTACGTAGAATCGGTTTACTTGGTTATTTAGCTTATCCGTAACAATAAGGGTGGTTGCATTTGTCTGAAAAATTGCACAATGAATTTTGTTACGTTCTCACAATGGCAAAGAGTAATTTATCTATAAACAGATATGAACACAACAATTTTAAAAATTCTATCGATCTATTGATTAGTAAATTTACTATTGGAAAAATATTTTAGTGAATATACCGCCCTCTCGCGATCACATCATCTTAATCGGATATAGAAGATAAAAAACCCCTTTTGATCATTTAATCGGATTCTATCAACGGCAGTGTTAGTTTCTACGCGAATCATCGGTCTAAATTCGATGACGTCGGAGACTATGACGTAAGCCCTCTGACCTGCTGTATTAGTAGGTGTTGGAACTATAAGTTCACACCACGTTTATCTATCAGACACCAATATAAGACATGTGACGGAGGAATTTTATAAAAAAACTGGTGTGTATCTCAAATTTTGTTGATTAGCGTAGCTGGAACCCGCAACTACTACAGGTGATTGAAAAAATGTATCTTAAATCAGTGTGCGTCTATTGAATATAGACCTCCAGAACGATTACTTCTTAACGAGCAGTTTGTTCGTGTGTCCTTTCATCCGATTCATTTATTTGGTAAAAGACCATTTTTAGCCCCAGCATTAGAGTGCGTCATTGCTTCGCTGCAGGCAGGACGGTGCGAGCAAGGCCCCGCGGTGTGATACTGCGCTTTTGTATCACTTCCCCAGGTAGGCCTTTGGCGAGTAGAGGGAACCAGTTATAGAAGTGAGAAGTACACTACCAGAACTACTTTGAAGTCGTCGTGGCCTAAAGGACGAAGTCGTCGTGGCCTAAAGAATAAGACGTCCGGTGCATTCGTGTTGAGCGATGCACCGGTGCTCGAATCTCAGGCGGGTACCAATTTTTCTAATGAAATACGTACTCGACAAATGTTCACGATTGACTTCCACGGTGAAGGAATAGCATCGTGTATAAAAATCAAACCCGCACAATTATAATTTGCGTAATTACTGATGGCAGGACCTCTTGTGAGTCCGCACGGGTAGGTACCACCACCCTGCCTATTTCTGCCGTGAAGCAGTAATGCGTTTCGGTCGTCTATATCTATATCTATACTAACATTATAAAGAGGAAAGATTTGTTTGTTTGTTTGTTTCGAATAGGCTCCGAAACTACTGGACCGATTTGAAAAATTCTTTTTCCATTAGAAGCCGACATTGTCCCTGATGAACATAGGCTACTTTTTTTATTTTGTTTTTATTTTTTATTTTTTGGTTTCATGTGTGTTTTAATGTTTCCGAAGCGAAGCGAGGGTGGGTCGCTAGTTGTAACTATACTTGAGACCTTAGAACTTATATCTCAAGGTGGGTGGCCCATTTACGTTGTAGATATCTATAGGCTCCAGTAACCACTTAACAGCAGGTGGACTGTGAGTTCGTCCACCCATCTAAGCAATAAATAAATAAAAAATCGATGGATGTAACGTGATGGGTTTTTTGTGAGCGCACATATCTCTTGATTCCAACTATTCCTCTCGTAACACAGTCATAAGTTCCCATTGAACGATGGAGAAATAGTTAATGCGAATGTAGCTTTGACCTTCATGTCTTAAGGTGGGTGTCAGCAGTAACAGGTAATTCACACATCAACTACATAATAGAATAACATCCACTCTCACTTCTTTGCCGGTCCAAGGATCGAACGGCCCCTTAACACCGCTGCACTACTAATTCCTTTAAAATTATTATTTTAACGAAATTATTCCAACGATAATCCCGCCATAATCCGACGGGCCCTAATAGTTTTCGTATTTCAAAGGGTAACATTAATATTTCAAAATTTCTCAACAACATCCCCTAGAGTGTTTCATTCTATGGTATACAGAATATCTGTGGTATTCATATATGTTTTTTGTCAATGTATCTGATGATGTTAGGATTTGTCCGGTGAACAAGTTATTGAAAGTACAGACCTTCGTACCGACGAGGCCTGATTGAACCCCGACAAGAAATCAATGACGGATCACATTGCTTAATAGGATCACAGGTTTTGATCTGAAGCGCTGAATAGGTGTTATTTCAATGGGATATTGAGTTTACATCGCAGGATACCGGTAGCTAGGATCAGGCAACCAAAGTTACTTCAAATTTAAACATGCGTGTATCATATTGCTTTGTAATACCTTTATAATATAACAGTTATAAAATTTACGAGCACCACCCTGTTAATGAGACAAACACTCGAACAAAACCAACAAAACATTATCAAAAACGATTCAACCCCCGCTGATACGCGCAGCCTTTAAACACATGTTAACATACGACTTGTTACTTTCGACTTACATTAGACAATTCATTTGAGCTCCGGCAGCATCAAAATGACCCTTATTTCATTACCCGTAAAGATCCGTAATGAATCTTTGCCCGGTCAATTTATATTGGACATGTTCATTATAAAGGGTGTTACCCAGCAGGGGTTCAGTAATTACCTTCTGTGCGCTGTAATAGACGAGTGCTTGCGTTGTTCAAGAGTGTTCTCGGTTGTTAAATAATAACAAATATTGTTCATTCATGTTTTGCGTGTAATGATCGGGAGTGGCAAGATTTAATTGTTCTCTTTTGTAGTGGTTACTTGGAAAAGAAAGTTATTGTTGATGAACAAATTGTTTTCTGAATACAGACATTGATTTGTAATAATAAATAATAAATAAATATTTACTAACTATCACGCCACGTTAACTGGTCCCGTGATAAGTTCGTAAAGAACTTGTGTTACAGATAACGGAAATAAATGTAAGATTTTTATTATACACATACATATATTTAATATACATCCATAACCCTGGAAAAGACATTTATATTTATCATACAAATATCTTCCCTTGGCGGGATTCGAACCCGCGACCCCCTTGTGTAGTGACCATGTCACTTACCACTACACCAGACGGCCGTTAACTGTCTATTCGTTTGTTTGTATACAAATTTGTCAATCAATTTTAAGTTGACTTTCTGATGAGGATTGAAACATCGCTCTGGAACGAGTTCATGATTTTCACACAACAAGACATAAAATTAGGTTTATTTTTATGATTATACGCAGATGAACTATTGTATCACAAGATCCACAGTAAGCACAATATCTTATAACATTACATCGTTCTTTCGATCGTATTGGAATCCATAGATACAATCCACTGAGTTTCTGGCCGGATTCTCTCAGTGGGTCGCGATGCGATAGTAAATTCAGCAAGGCACTGCTCTTACTAGGATCAGTGTTTGTAATTCTCACAGGCGTCCGTGAGCTCGCCTATAAAATCAGAACTTGCAGTTACTTAGCTGAAATCGGCATTGCTACCAAACAGTTCGCTTAGAACACGTCGAAATCAAAATTCTAGCAAGAATTACGAGGATTTAGATAAACTCCATTTGATTCCTACTTTTTTTTATTTCCAAGTGAATTTGATGCCTATTCACGCCACGAAATCTTTAAATCTTAGCGGTATTGTTCATTTCATTTCATTTTTGATCAAATGGAAAAAAATATTGTTCGTTATCCGATGTATTATAGTATGGTATAAGCGTCCGACCATTCTTAGCATCATTGTAACAGATTTACCCAAAGTTGACCAAGTCGCATTTACTATGATAAAAAGTAGATTATGTGTTAATCTATGGTATAAACTTTACACGGTCAAATTTTTTTTAATATTTCATCCCAATTCATACTGCTAGCTATTCTTGAATAACAATCATCCAAATCCCACACAAATTCTCATATTTAAATTATTAGTCTGGCAGCCACTAAGGGGTTGCTGGAATCATGGTCCAGGCGGCTGGCCGATCCTTCAGCTGGTCGTAGGACCGTCGAGGTGATTCGCCCGATTCTTGTGGATTGGGTGAATCGTGACAGAGGACGCCTCACTTTCCGGCTCACGCAGGTACTCACTGGGCATGGTTGCTTCGGTGAGTTCCTGCACCGGATCGGAGCCGAGCCGACGGCAGAGGGTTACCATTGTGGTTGCGACTTGGACACGGCGGAGCACACGGGAGGGGTGGCGCCGTGTCCTCGTCGCAAAAATAGGAAACGACTTGTCGTTGCCGAGTGTTGTGGCATCGATGCTCGGCGACGACGAGTCGTGGAAGGCGATGCTCCACTTCTGCGAGTGCACCATCTCGCAGAAGGAGGCGGCGGGGCGCGTGAGAGACGCACAAGCCCGCCGCCGTCGAGCGGGGGCCAGGGAGGCGGATCTCGCCCAAGCCCTGGCCCTGACCCAAGTGTTTCGGGTCCCCCTCATATGTCGGTCTGGGGCCCGGCGAAGGGGGCGTAAGAAGACGACGTGCAAGCTGCTCTGCACGCGTTTTACGCAAGAGCTTCCGGGTGATGGAAGGCCGGCTATCCTCGACCCACGCTGATTCTGACTCAGCGGGGTATTTCGTAGGATAACCCATTCAAACTGGCGCCATCTAGGCGGACTTCGGACAGCCTGCCGACCGAGAGGGCTGGTGGTCGTGGCGCCGACGATCGCTGGCCCGGCGTCCTGAGGGGGAGGGTGATAGGAGAGATGTGCTCCGCACTAAACGCTTCACTTTCCTCCTTTTGACTCTTCATGAGTTTTGTCTCATGCGAGGTTTGGACGTTGGTTGTTGAGCGACAGGAGGTTTTAGTCGGTTCGACTCCGACATGCCCCACCCCCCATCCCCAGTGGAGGGTGGGAGTACGGCGATTTCCTCCTGACTAAAAAAAAAAAAAGCCACTAAGGCGTGAGATCGGAAAACCTTGATTTAAAACTATCAAAAAATACTTAGTTGTCATGTATATTATTAGTAAAAGTAAAATTTTATTTTTAGAATGATTTAAAAATATTAGTTTATCATTAAAAAAATTTAAATAGTTTATCGTTAAAAATGAAAAAAAAAATTTTTGTCTTCTGCCGATATCCCGATATTAAAATAGTTGATCACATCATTTTATCCCAATCCATTATGTTAACTAAGCAAATCAAACCAGAGCCCAACGCAATCGTCGTTCTCAGGAAAACTTTAGCTCAACAAAATCAACGGCGTAATCACCAGAAAACTCTGCACTCAGCACATGTCTTAACTTTAAGTTAAAAAGCCACGTCACCTGCTTAAAGCTCCCCATTAATTACGTCAGAGTGCTGTACGCCGGGAAATTCCATACGAGAAGTTCCCTAATGATAGGCTTTCGAGAATTTTGCTTAATGTTTATGTAAACATGAAATTTTCACGCTAATGCCGTTAGAGATTCTTAGAGAGAACAGTTTTTAATTTGAAGAAGAGTTGGATATACGCAATTATTATTAAAAAAAATTATTGCCGTATAGTCAGACGAGCTTACCCACCCACCTGATAGTGAGTGGTTACCGTCGCTCATGGACGTCAGCATTGTCGAGCGCAGAGCCAAGCCGCTGCCTACCGCTTAATACTCTCCACAAGCCTCGTTTGAAGAAGGACATATCATAGCACTCGGGAAACACCGTGGAAGGGAGCTCATTCCAAAGACGGATGGTACGTGGCAAAAAAGATCTCTGGAAACGCACTGTGGATGAACGCAGTAGCACCAGGTAGTGTGGATGAACTCTACTCCGGTGGCGGGTGGTGCGTCGGTAAAAACGAGACGTTGGTATCATCTCGAACAATTCCTCAGAGTACTCGGTACAGAATATAGAGGGAACCGAAGTCCCTCCGCAGACCCAGAGGTCCTGAACGATCCGTAATTATTGAAACTAATCCATAAAAAATGTGAAATTGTGTTTGTTCGTCCTTTTTTCACGTCGAAATGAAGCAACAGTGTGTTTTTTTTCTTTTAAAGTGTCAGATTAAGGTAGTGACTTAAGTTACCCGAAAAAACCTCTCATTTTGAAGCAAAACTATACTGACACTTCTCCTTTGCCACTTGAAACAATGTAACACATAAAAGAATCAGTTTGAAGCTTCATCGTATATCGTCGAATTTTAATTTTTTTTTATTGCTTATATGGTGGACGAGCTTGCATAGACATCTACAACGTAAATGCGCCATCCACCTTGAGATATAAGTTCTAAGTTCTCAGTATGGTTACAACGGCTGCCCCACCCTTGAAACCGAAACTCATTACTACTTCACGGCAGAAATAGTGCGGATCACAAGAGGTCCTACCACCAGTAAAAAATTTGAAACTGTAAGTCCGCGCGCGTTGGTACCTATTGCCTAATTTCACAGCTTAGCAGTAATGCGTTTCGGCTTAAAAAATAACATCGCCGTTAAACAAACAATAAAATATTGACTTAGACCTTACGCCTTAAAGGATGGCAGCATTCATGGTGTTATATCCATCGGTGTCACTTGATATCAATGAATGAAGTGTATTGAATTCGAAATCTCAACTTCAGTTTATGTTAATTATTAAAATTTACTTAAGCATCAAAATTAAATGCTTTATAATAACTTATCTAAATCCGACTTTCACTTAACATGGTTAATACATGTAATTGAACAAAATTCACAAAGGCGGCTGAGTTCACGTAACTAAGCCGATATACACGTTCAAATTAACTCTAAGTAATTACCGAATGTTCCCAAAACAGATTACAAGAGTAATCCTCCGAGGAACTGAAATCATCGTAATATTATAAGTATTATTGTATGGCAGGTCTATCCAGACTTAAGACGATATTACAGGGACGTACTCGTAAATATGCTAAAAATGAGACCTTTGAACTCTTGTCTCAAGGTGGGTAGCGGTATTTACGTTGTAGATGTCTATGGGCTCCGGTAACCACTTTAATACTAGATGGGCCGTGAGCTCGCCCAACCAACTAATCAATAATATATATACCTAGCAATGTCTGACCCCGTTACATATATGACCACGAAATCACCGAAGAGATCACCGTCCTCGTCGAACCCGTCGCTTGCGACGAAGGGCTCGACGAGCGAACTAACCCATAGACACAGCCCACTGAGTTTCTCGCCGGATCTTCTCAGTGGGTCGCGATTCCGATCCGGTGGTAGATTCTGCGAAGAACTGCTCTTGCTAGGGTCAGTGTTAGCAACTCTCCGGTTGAGTCCCGCGAGCTCACCTACAAACGTTAGGGTGAAGCTGAAATAGCCTCTCAAGGCTATCAGCATAGGTAGGAATAAAAAAATAATAAAAAAACCGAAGAGAATTAAATACTCAAAACAAATCCAGAAATTTCAGTTTTTTTTTCTTCTACCTATGCTGATAGCCTTCAGAGGCTTCCCCTTCTCCATGCCGTGTAGGTGAGCTCACGGGGCTCAAACCGGGAGTTTTATTACTGTGTATTGTAAAATTTTCGACGATCTTCCACCGAGCGGGTGATATTGCTCAGTAGACCGACAGTCTAAATATTGTTGTTCGGAACTTGTAGGTATGCAAGCTTATCATGAAAATGTCTTAAGTTAGATCCAAGCATCTGTCAAATATATTGCGTTCTGTGAGGGTTACTAACAAATACAAACCCGCTAAAAGTAAGTAACTTATACCTAAGCAGTAATAACGCACCAAGTACAGCCCTGAGTCTACAAGTACGTCACGATATCAAAAGTCGAAGCGTTAAGTTTTTCATCACATGATTAGGGGAGAATTATCTCCTCCCCCGCGTCTGCTGGGATCTAGAAAATCTTCTTTATCCTAACCGAGATCCGGAGAGCTTCTACGGAATCCGAGATGGTTAACGAATCGGACGTCCAATACTCATTAGGTATTATTTTCATTTAGGTACTCTGGCTTTTTTTATTACTAAGATGGGTGGGCGAACTCACAGCCCACCTGGTGTTAAGTGGTTACTGGAGCCCATAGGCATCAACAACGTAGATGCCGCCATCCACCTTGAGACACGAGTTCTAAGTCTCAGGTTTAACAGTACAACAGTTGCCCCACCCTTCAAACCGAAACGCATTACTGCTTCACGGCAGAAATAGGCAGGGTAGGGGTGCCTACCCGTGCGGACTTACAAGACGCCCTAGCGCCAGTAACACTGTAACTGTAAGATGAGTAATTCAACAACTATATTAATCAATGCAATTGTTAAATTGTTTTAAGGTCAATCAGGAAATCAGTGATAGGAATATATTTTGCTTTTCCAAATTCAATTACATATATATATAGTTAATCATGGTTTAAAGTATCCATGAAACCATGATACGTGTCAGTTCTACACACAACTTCTTGTTCAGGTAGGTATACTAATTGAAAATACTCAAAGGAAAAACTAATAAACATCGAACCACTGACAGGTTTAACTCTATAAAATACCACATATCTGCAGTTAAATCAGCCTTGAAAATATCTCTACAGAATCACAAAAAATAAACGCAACAGTCTAAAAAACAAAAGTGACATATTTCATTCTCACCCTTGATTTAATTTCGGTACAGTACAGAAATGATTGATAAAGAGCGCTACAGAGTACCGGGATCACTCATAAGAATGAACCAAAAACATAATTGTAAACATACAACAGCTAAAAACACATTCAAACGCTGTGGACGAACGCTTTATTCCATATTTCGTGTGGAAGCTTAATGACAGATCTCGATTAGAATATTATACCTACTTTATAGGCGCATAAAAATTGCATTATATACTATGAACTAAGCTGTTAGCTAATTTGTAGAGAAAATGGTGGATTTATTATTACACATTATCAGATGCTCATGACCATGCTCAACAAATTTCACACTATAATTAAATTAAGTTTGAAAATATCATAAGTAGCAATAAAAAAAACGTAGGTGCTTAAATCGTAATTTAGATCTAAACTTTATAAAAAAAAGCGAACAATTAAATACTTTAATGTGCTAAACATGCAGTTATTAGATTTTAGATTCGACTTCACGCGCGTCAATGTAGTAAAAAATAATAGATTTTACTAGATAAAAGGTACCTTATGATCATAGCTCTATTAACATGTATCTTAACTTTCTTGATTGCTAGAGTGCTTTAGACGTGAAAGCAAAGCAACAAATTAATTTTCGCATTTTTAACATTAAGTATTAATCTTATGAAGATAATTAAAAATTTGTTTGTTAATTTAGCGCGTAAGCTCCCATTGCGTTTACGTGTTTTTTTCTCTATTTTTGCGATTCAATATGACGCGTCGTTAGGTTTTGTCGCACGACGATAGGGTTGCATCCCGCGAGACTCATAATTGGCTTAATAAAAAATATATTGCGCCGCGTATTCGATTACTCGTTAATGGGTAATGTGTATCCGTATGATTACGAAGTATTACACGGTTTTGTTATTAATGAAAGTATTAAAGTTAAGAGAATTTTTATTGTTTAAATTAAAGCTCAGTGATCGATTAAAACTAATCCATGGCTCATTTTGAGCTTCGATTGATTTATTTTATATTTTCGAAAACATATAATTTAATAATTAAAAAATTATTAGAACTTATATCCCATGTGGTTGGCGCAGTTGCGTTGTAGATGTCTGTGGGCTCCAGTAACCACTTAACATCAGGTGGGCTGTGAGCTCGTCCTCCCATATAAGCAATAAAAAAAAAATAGTTTCTCTTGGTCACGAAAAGCGAAATAAAACGCGAATGAAAATGGTAATTTTAATACAGGATCTAGATAAAGATACAAGAAAGATGTTTCAGGAATCTAATATCGTTGCTCAGTGCACCGATAGTCCGGATATTATTGGTCCAGAGATATCAGAACGCGACCGCCGGTGCTCACCTTGAGACATACGGTCGGAATCGCAATTAAATCACGGCGACGCGACACTGCGAGAGAAGTTGATAGGATGGTGGTACCTTTTTTTTTATTGCTTAGATGGTTGGACGAGCTCACAGCCCACCTGGTGTTAAGTGGTTACTGGAGCTCATAGACATCTACAACGTAAATGCGCCACCCACCTTGAGATATAAGTTCTAAGGTCTCAAGTATAGTTACAACGGCTACCCCACCCTTCAAACCGAAACGCATTACTGCTTCACGGCAGAAATAGGCAGGGTGGTGGTACCCACCCGCACGGACTCACAAGAGGTCCTACCACCAGTAAGCTTGAGGACTTGAAGATAGATACAGAAATCCTCCAACTCTCGTCGTTTCCTCACTGCTGAAGGTCGTGACCATCATGTTTAGACAGGATTTTATTTTTTGTTATGTCTTTCCAGCGTTTTCAATCATTGGCCGTGTGAAGGGTTTCGTGGAATAGGGTTTCTAGTGAGGCGTATTTGATTGAACCAACTTGTCGGGCTGCACACGCGCGGTCTCTTTCCTTCGATCTTATATAAAAGTACAGCAATAGAATTCACAATATAACTGTGGGCTCTGAGGAATTGTTTGAGATGATACCATCGTCTCGTTTTTACCATCGCACCACCCGCCATCGGACTAGAGTTCATCCATACTACCTGGAGCCACTGCGTTCATCCATAGTGCGTTTCCAGAGATCTTTTTGCCACGTATCATCCGGCTTTGGAATGAGCTCCCCTCTACAGTGTTTCCGGAGCGCTATGACATGTCCTTCTTCAAACGAGGCTTGTGGAGAGTATTAAACGCAGCGGCTTGGCTCTGCCCCTGGCATTGCTGAAGTCCATGGGCGACGGCAACCACTCACCGTCAGGTGGGCCGTATGCTCGTATGCCTTTTTTTATTGCTTAGATAGGTGGACAAGTTCACAGCCCACCTGGTGTTAAGTGGTGCCTGCAAGGGCAATAAAAAAATACATTTTTTTTTTAAATTAACGATACGGTCCCCAAAACAATCCGTTTCTTTTGAACAATCAAGAGCTCTCAATAAAGTAAACAGTCTGTTAATTATTGTTTACACGAAAACAAATAATAATTAAGTAACCGTCTCACCCTCCACTCTGTCGCGGTACAAGTGCCATTGTTTTCTGGTATGAGCACCATTGTTTTTGTCGTAACACGTTGTTTGACAACCCTGTTTTGTTTTGACGCGCGTTTAGAGAGCCCTTTGTCAATGTCAATTTTTTTTTTGTGTGCTTTTTTATGATTTTGTTTTCTTCTTTTAATACTCTATTTGGATGAGTTCACGGCCCAATAAGTGTCAAGTATTAAGACAACGTGATAGTCGAGTCCCGTCGCAATTGAATGGAGGGGAAATTGTACTCTTTGATCTCGTCTTAAGGTAGGTTTTTTTTTGCAGCTGCCCACTGTATGCTAACTGTTGCTGGATTGTTTTGTTTAACGACTATCACATCATTAAAATCGAATTGCGTGACTATCTCTGGGTAGAAATATCCAGGATGGTGATATCTAACAATCATCATAATCATTATCAGCCTATAGCAGTCCACTGCTGGACATAGATCTCTCCAATTGCTCACCACTGAGCACAATCCTTGGCTTCTCTCATCCAGCTCCTGCCAGCCACCCTGCAAAGATCATCACTCACTGCACACTTATCGCTTTAAGTAATTCACACTTTATCTTTAAAAATTACAGCATATGTGTTATTCTGATATGTAGGCTATATTATTGTAAAATTTCATCATTCAGTAGGTTTTTGCGTAAAATAATAACAAACATACTTACATACATAAATTTTTACAAACTTTAGCATTTACACTGTAAGAAGAATTTTAGAAGTCAGCGATGCACCGGTGTTCGAATCCCGCAGGCGGGTACCAATTTTTCTAATGAAATACGTACTTAACAAATGTTCACGATTGACTTCCACGGTGAAGAAATAACATCGTGTAATAAAAATCAAACCCGCAAAATTATAATTTGCGTAATTACTGGTGGTAGGACCTCTCGTGAGTCCGCACGGGTAGGTACCACCGCCCCGCCTATTTCTGCCGTGAAGCAGTAATGCGTTTCCGTTTGAAGGGTGGGGCAGTCGTTGTGACTATACTGAGACCTTAGAACTTATATCTCAAGGTGTGTGACGCATTTACGTTGTAGATGCCTATGGGCTCTGGTAACCACTTAACACCAAGTGGGCTGTGAGCTCGTCCACACATCTAAGCAATAAAATAAAGCAAGTTTTATTTAACGTTACATGTTTATGTATAAGCAACTAATAGTACACGTACGTTTTATCTAATAAAATTAAATAGTAATGGAAACACGAGTGCTAACATTTATTGGGATGTTATGTTCCGTACATCGCCGCCGTGTTCATCTCGCCGCCAATAATCCAATATGTCTGACAGCTGCTCCGGAAGGCTCCTTTTTATATTTTTCGGGCGAATTATCACCGACACTCCCCGACTGGACGAGGATGCGAATCAAATTGAAAGCCGACTCAATTATATTACCAAGCTCTTCTAGGGCTGTAAGTCCGTGGAATAAGGAAACAGTTTTTTTTGTTTTGTAACACACGCATGCTCGTATATATCACAACTGATTGAAACCTTGAGTCAAGGAGTGGAAGCTTTAATTATATTGTTTTACCCTTGTTCCCTTTTAAGTGATATAGATGACAGTTTCCCGACAGAATCATTGGACGTATGAGCCAAACAGCATTGTATATTGAAAATAATTTAAATTGTCCCCGATTAATTTCTTAATCGATACCTGACAAATATCGAATAAGAATCGCATCGCTCGCATCTCTATTTATTTTTAATAAGCTGTACATATTTATCATGGGTTCATTTCAGAAGCAACCCTCCAATGCACCAAAATCAATATTTATTTTTATTTTTATTTTAATGATAATTTTGTCATTTTTTAACGCAATCACTCAATTTAAAATTGTCACTTAAATATAAAATGTACATATATTATAGAAAATAATTTTAATATTTTAACGAAGCGTTATCTGTATCTACACTAACAACAACAGATGAGATTACAAGCTTGTGTAATACTACAACTTTCTTTTAATTTTTACCGCGTCGACAAATATAGTATAAGAACTCCTCGCTGTACTTCTTCACATCATCTTTACAATATTTACCACATTCTCTTAATTTAATTTTGAATTTAGAAATTTATCTACAAGTTATAACAGCCGTGAAATATTGTAGTAAAATGCAAATTGAAGTATGGTGTTACAACTAAAGTACCTAATATCTATTTAAAATATAAAAAAAAATCGTAGCTAATATAAATTAAGAAGTCGATTTTTTATTAAAAACTAGCAGACCTGGCAGACTTTGTAGTACCTCAATCGATAAATAAAAGACCTAAACTTTTGTACAAAATAAACTTAAAGCAAACAAAAGGAATCCGTCCGACGGGGGACAATATCAAAGGAAAAACAAAATTGTTATTTTTGTTTAATTCCGAGCATTTTCATATTTACATTTTAAACCTTCTCTGGACTTCCACAAATAATTCAAGACCAAAATTAGCCAAATCGGTCCAGCCGTTCTCGAGTTTTAGTAAGACTAACGAACAGCAATTCATTTATATAGGTATATATAGATAATGTTACTTAATATTCGATCTAAACTAGCAAAACGTGCTCTCTCGACTACTATTTCAAATTAAAATTCATCAAACGAAAACTTTAACCATAAATTCACAAGGAAATGCATCTGGGAATGTGATATTCCTGTTTCCACACACACGAAAATTTCCTAGATGGAAATGCATTTACAATATTACTGCGGACGCGGCACCTAAGCTCGAATTTCACTAACAACGATACAGTGACACCCCTATTCCCAGAACCACGTGCCGTAAGGTGCGCGAGACGGGCGGGGGAAGGGGGCTCATACCGTAATACCATTCCGAGATGAGCGACTTAAACGTATTACAGACCACCAACTTACACAGAGCCCCGCAGCACCAACCTACCAAAACTACACACTCAAAATTCAATGAACTATCAAGGATCAAGGCCATTTGGTCCCGTGAACGTTCGATTCACGACTGTTTTGGCGGTTTTGCCAACTAAAGTGGGTTTCGACAATAGGCCCGTAGTTAACTAATGGAAGTGGATTCGTCGGAATCGACGGCCGCCCGGATCGGCTATTGTCTTACGTGTCCGCGTGAGTTGGATGCCTTTATAATACATAACCTATTACGTAGATGGACCGGTCATTGCCTGTTTGACACGTGACAGCTACATGCTTCACGCGGGAAAATGGAAGTTAATAACGTTTTAATAAAAACTTCATTTTTTGAGTATTCAGTTCACTGAAATATGAAACAGTTGAACGAAATATCCTTGACATGTGTCGTTCCGCGTGTTGCAGCCAGGATTGGCAGTCGCGGGGCGACAACCAAAACAGAGGCTTACTTTTGCTAAATGGCGGGACAATTTATGTTCTTGTACTCAGTAGAACCAATGCAAAGTAAAATATACTGTTTATACACGTATATTTAGAGTCAAATTCAATTGCAGTTTCATTCACTAATACTTACTAATGTAATACTACAATTTTTTTTATTTATTGCTTAGATAGGTGGACGAGCTCACAGCCCACCTGGTGTTAAGTGGCTACTGGAGCCCATAGACATCTACAACGTTAATACGCCACCCACCTTGAGATATAAGTTCTAAGGGTTTCAGTATAGTTACAACGGCTGCATTCAAACCGAAACGCATTACTGCTTCACGGCAGAAATAGGCAGGGTGGTAGTACCTACCCGCGCGGACTCACAAGAGGTCCTACCACCAGTAATTACGCAAATTATAATTTTGCGGGTTTGATTTTTATCACACGATGTTATTCCTTCACTTGGCATTGCTGAAGTCCATGGGCGACGGTAATCACTCACCATCAGGCGGTGGGTATGCTCGTCTGCCTACAAGGGCAATAAAAAAACCATAATATAACACGTGCTGTAACGCCTAGAACTCAAAGGCGCGTAGATAGCGACCCAGACTGATATGCTAGGGGTCATTGGTTCATTTGTTTCATCGTGTGATGATGAATAGATTTGCTTTGCACATCATCTGGGTGCTACATATAAGTATACCTATAAACTATAAACTTCTGTTCATCAAGCTCTGATTTTCTTTATACTGAGAATACTTATTTAGGATCAAATCGTGGGTGATTTGTTCCGATTATTTTATCTAGTTACCGTTGCTCCTCCTATAAATACATAAATAAATGCTTAGGGCTATGGCGAAGATGAACACTAACGATTATTATCATCAAAGACCAGAGTCACATCTTCTTCTGAATATGTGATTCAGGTCTTTTCAAATTACCACTACTAGTACGTAGCAGGCAGCGCTGCTCTTTACTATTATCCTGCTTACATTTTAATATTTACTAGAGGTCCCGCAGTAGTCGAAATTCGACTATAATTAATTGGAATTGTAAGTTTGTACACTATTATGATTGTATTTTATACTTCTATAATCACAAATTTCGCCAAGACTACTCTATAAAAAATATTAACAAAGACAAACCATATTTAATCTATTCTCAATTTGATAACAGACTTCAAGAACAAAAGTTTGACAATAAATAGTATGCATGCGTGTGTGCGTCAAATACATGGTATGTAGTGTGTGTAATGTTTTCTTTATTGATTTAATGTATCATTTATACATTATTTAAAAAAAAAATTAGCTTTGTGCACTTCTTCTCTGTATCTATACTAATATTATAAAGAGGAAAGATTTGTTTGTTTGTTTGTTTCGAATAGGCTCCGAAACTACTGGACCGATTTCAAAAATTCTTTTTCCATTAGAAGCCGACATTGTCCCTGATGACATAGGCTACTTTTTTTAAATTTTTTTTTATTTTATTTTTTTGGTTTCATTTGTGTTTTAATGTTTCCGAAGCGAAGCGAGGGCGGGTCACTAGTTCTCTATAAGTGTGTAAAATTTCATACTCCTCCGTCCGCGCAATTTTCGTAAAAAGGGATACAAAGTTTTTGCTTCACGTATTAATATATAGACAATAATCTCACTTTACCTAACCGAACGAACCGGTTCCTACCTTCATTATTAGCGGTAAGACGTATCTCAGCGGTTTTGATGATTCGGTGTCTATATACACTGACTGGTAAAGCTTAACACCAGACGTGCGTCTGCTCATATTCAAGATCATCCATCGGCTTAGAGCAATCCACTGCTGGACATAGGCATCAAAAACGTACTCTATCCATATTAAGATAGTTATGTTAAAATTAAGAAAGTTTAAAGTCGTCGTGGCCTGAGATATAAGACGTCCGGTGCATTCGTGTTGAGCGATGCACCTGTGTTCGAACCCCGGCGGTTACCAATTTTTCTAATGAATTATGTACTCAACAAATGTTCACGCTTGACTTCCACAGTGAAGGAATAACATTGGTAATAAAAATCAAACCCGCAAAATTATAATTTGCGTAATTACTGGTGGTAGGATCTCTTGTGAGTCCGCGCGGGTAGGTATCACCGCCCCGCCTATTTCTGCCGTGAAGCAGTAATGCGTTTCGGTTTGAAGGGTGGGACAGCCGTTGTAACTATACTGAGATCTTAGAACTTATATCTCAAGGTGAGTGGCGCATTTACGTTGTAGGTGTCCATGGGCTCCAGTAACCACTTAACACCAGGTGGGCTGTGAGCTTGTCCACCTATCTAAGCAATAAAAAAAGTTAAATTAATAATAAACCGCAAATAAACCCAGTATTATATTAAACATTTTCGCTATAAAAACACATCGGATCAGTTCGCAATCAGGGTGCCATCGAGAGGAGTGCCCTAAGTGTTTATTACCATTCGTATATTACCGACCGATTCGGGGCTCGTTTCCGATAACCATAAAAGCCATTCAGACAGGAGTACGAGTGACAGGCGCGCTAAATTGTAGTCGTGCTCAGCCGTTGGAATCGGCCAATTTTTATTTGGACATAAATAAAACACGCCCGGTTGCGCGGAGCAATTTACCTAAAACCGGGTAAAGCTCACGGACCGGCTGTAACCGGTTATATTCCTACGTGGACCACTGCGAATGTGTTACGTTTTGCATATTCCATGACGCGTTCTTGAAATATAATTCTTGCCACCAAAGATGTGGTGTATTATATTTCACGTTCTAGCTAAGTAAAATTAGATATCGAGGGGTGATTGATTGGTGGGCTCTTTGGTTTGGTGGGTAGTTTAAGCGACATTTCATTAAATACGCGACATTTTTTTTTATTGCTTATAAGGGTAGACGAGCTCACAGCTCACCTGGTGTTGAATGGTTACTGGAGCCCATAGACATCTACAAAGCAAATGCGCCACCCACCCTGAGATATAAATTCTAAGGTCTCAAGTATAGTTACAACGGCTGCCCCACCCTTCAAACCGAAACGCATTACTGCTTCACGGTATAAATGTGCACGGTGGTGGTACCTACGCATACGGACGTACAAGAGGTCCTACCACCAGTAAAAATTTTAAGGATCCGTTTTATTTCGTATTAGCACCAACAATTCGATGGTTTAATTGAACTTCAATGACGTTTACCGCTTTCAAATAGCTGAAGAAGTTTTTGTTTATTACGATATTTTTTACAAATTTTAAACTTTAAATAGCTCTCCTATAAAGTTGCTAAAATGTCGCATAAACCAAAGAACCTTTCACCTCTGCCACCTCGAGAAATATTGTAAAAATATTTTTATTCGGTAATCATCCCCTGCGCCGGTAGCACAAGCTGCAAATGAAATGTCTACTAACCTGCACTCTGGCCTCCGTGAGGTTGATTTTGAGAGCTAGATCTTCTCGTGTAAACACGTCCGGATAATGAGTCTGGGCGAACGCCGTCTCCAATTCTTCGAGCTGTCAAATTTAAGACTGTTTTAGTATGACTAGTGGTCCCGCAGTATTCGAAATTCGACTATAATTTATTGGAATTGTAAGTTTGTACACTATTATGATTGTATTTTTTATTTCTATAATCACAAATTTCGCCAAGACTACACTATAAAAAATATTAACAAAGACAAACAATATTTAATCTATTCTCAATTTGACAACAGACGTCAAGAACAAAAGTTTGACAATAAATAGTATGCATGCGTGTTGCGTCAAATATATGGTATGTAGTGTGCAAAATGTTTTCTTTATTGATTTAACGTATCTTTTATGCATTATTCTAAAAAAATATTAGCATTGTGCACTTCTTCTCTATATACTCTATAAGTGTGGAAAATTTCATACTCCTCCGTCCGCGCAAGTTTCGTAAAAAAGGATACAAAGTTTTTGCTTCACGTATTAATATATAGATAATAACCAATAGCTGCTTCGGCAGTGCTCCACCGACTATTCACTGTTTTGATATTTCGATATAAGTACACAAGGACATCACTTCACATATATAATAATTAGACACAGCCCACTAAGTTTCTCGCCGGATCTTCTCAGTGGGTCGCGTTTCCAATCCGGTGGTAGATTCTGCGAAGCACTGCTTTTACTAGGGCCAGTGTTAGCAACACTTTCGGTTTGAGCCCCGTGAGCTCACCTACACGTTAGGATAAAACTGAAGTAGCTTCTCAAGGCTATCAGCATAGGTATGTAAATAATGAACTCGATCCATTTTAGCGAGCATTGCCGATGTGTTTTTGAACATTGTTTGTGTGTTATCAGCGGAGACCGGCTACTGGCTACATTTTGGCAAATTTCGTTATATCGTCCAATAAATAATCCAATATATACATATATTTACCTGCTGTAAAGTGAATGTGGTGCGGTTCCGCCTCTGTTTCCGACGTACGAACGTATCATCGTGTATCGCCGGATGATATGAATAACTTGTATCTGTAACAATCAAAAAGAATATTCTATTTTACCAATCATTTAATTTTTTAGACGCAAGGACAAGGTTTTGATGCTGCAAAGCTAGGTGCAAATAAATATTGCTCTATCGCGAAACTGTAGTGCGTTCTAATTCGAAGCATTGGACAGCCATTTCGAAGATACTTAAATCTCTTTTTTTCCCTACCTATGCTGATAGCCTTGAGAGGCTATAGCAGCGTTACCCTAGCCTGCAAGTGAGCTCTCGGGGCCAAACCAGGAGGTGCTACTAGCACTGGCAAGAGCAATGCTTCGCAAAATATACCACCGGATCGGATACGCGACCCACTGAGTAGATCCTGCGAGAAATGCAATGGGCTGCTAAATCTAACTACCTAACGCCATCTAGCGGTGAAAAGAATAAAACTGAGAAACCCTGAGTCGCGATAGCAATCATTACTAGAAATTTCGAAGAAGCATACGCGCTAGTTACTAATTTGCATAAATACAATTTCAATAGATAAATTTATACCTAATAATAAAAACACCAGTAAAATAAACGTCTAGTGAGTCCGGAAGGGCTGGCCCATTACACGGAGAGTGCTAAATCGCCGCCCTACAGTTATTACCGGCTGAGCGGATCTCGTGTCTATGGGAATTGATGAGGCGGGGACACTATTGTGCGGTGTCCATAAATTGTGGGTATCAAGAGATGTTTTATTTCGTAGCTATTTCATTAAGTTACTGCGAAACGAAGAACGGTCATAAATTAAGAGGGTATATTATCGACCGTAAAAGCCAATGAATACAGCTTACATTTCCACTTACAAAACAATACTGTTACTGACGAACAGACAAAGTACAGTCTAAGCTGTTAAGATCCAATTAGATTAAAATTTTAGAGGAAATATTTTTTTACTACTCCAGAAGGGAACCAAGGGGTTTTTATAATTCTATCCTCAAAAGGTCGTAGGACTAAGGATTTTTTGCGTATTATTCAGAAGATAATGGCACGAGGATACTATCAATCTGTTACTATAAGTACCTCATCATATAGCCTCAGTCGTAATAAGCTTGTCGTGGCGTGCAACCTCTTTGACAGAATATAAGACCTACAATGACTAGACATAGACTAAAACAAAGACTTGACAAGAATTTTAAAAGAAACAAAGAGAAAAATGGAACGGAGGCGAACGTGCCTAGCGGCAGGCAGTGCTTTTAATTACTTCCTAAAAGACTGACACGAACCAGACGATAAGGAATGAATTGACCATTCTCATAAAATAGACGACAAAAGAACTAGTTAACCGTTCAAAGCTAATCCTGTTTTCTTAAATAACATTACTTTTCTTGCTAATATTGCTCATGCATGCATATTGCATTGCTCAAGCCGTCCTACCTAATTATGGACGCATAAATCTGCTTAATACGATGCTTGTCAGGCGTCCACGTAACATCCGAAGTTAGATGTTTCACACTATAGTTTCCAAGGACCTCAGCCTAAATAGGGACGTAAGATCATCGTGAGCAAAGCTTGTAAGTGTAAAATAGTATTCTAAAGTAGTATTCCACACGAATTTACAATTTTTGTTATAAATCATGGTCACCCTAAAGTGACGCAATAAATTCAGTGACAAACGCCGGCCGCCCCTTCGTTACTGACGTTTCTATTATTCCACAAGATAATAATACGTTACTTGGCGAAAATTACCCATAATGGACAGTATTATTGAATGCAAGACTCGTACGATGACTTTTCATTTGTTTTGGAAGACAAGCCGGTATTGTTACTTTTTTCTAAGATTTTTGGACGACTTCAAAGCCAACCTGATGTTCAGTGATCACCGAAGGCCATAGGCATTAATCACGTTAATGTTGCCACCCACCTTGAGACCTTCTAAGTCCCAATTTTTCAGTACAACAGCTGCTCCACACTTCAAACCGAAACGGACTACTGCTTCACCGCAGAAATAGGCAGGCTGGTACCGACTAGCGCGGGCTCACAAGTTACCCTAACACCAGTAGAATGAGAGACAGTATTCATAAATTTTAAGTTATTTGTGCTCTCAAGGATCCCTCCTAATGGTCCTTGTCGCTAACCATTTATTTTTAATTGGCGTACTGTTGACTCGAGCTTGTAGGTGCCACCATCATACCGCAAACCAATTAGGTATTCCGGTTTTAAAAGCGGGTTTTTTTTTCCTTTTTTTCCTACCTATAACAAACAGCCTTATTACTTAGGACATTATCAAGGAGGCCACAAACACCAGCGTCCCGGGCGCCATTAAGCAGGCCAAATGCAGGCAATATTGGAGGAAGCTGGTGCAAAAACTGGACCAAGGTGGTCACGACCCTCAGTAATGAGGAAACGACAAAGAAGAGAGAAGAGAGATAACAGCCTTGAGAGGCTATTTCAGCTTCTCCTTGATGTGTAGGTGAGCTCACGGGGCTCTAACCGGGAGTGTTGCTAATACTGGCCTTAGCAAGAGCAGTGCTTCGCAGAATCTACAACTGGATCGGAAATGCGACCCACTGAGAAGATCCGGCAAGAAACTCAGTGGGCCAAAAAAGCGGGATAGCCCTTTAACCAATTTTGTAATTTCCTCTAGTCTCATGGATGGAGGCGAGCTCACTAGGGACGTAAATAAAATTCAATTAGGAGCTTGTTCTATTCATATAACAGTTTATACCAAGTATATAATACAAATTTCTAATAACCAAATAGCTTCTTCCTTTCGTTTTTGTGTATCTTTTAAATCTTAAGCACTATTGTGTTATTTACACGCAGTAGTAAGTATTAACTTAAGCATTAAATGTAGAAAAAAAACAAAATGTGTGCAATTCACACGTGGTAGAAGTGAAACCTTCCAAAATTAAAATACAATTATCCTAAACGTCTTAAGTATATGTAAAATTTTGTCATTAGTTAATAATTGTAAGGTAGCGCCCTCTGTGAATAGATATTTTAATTTCACGTATAATCCTAAATTAAAATTCACTACAAGAGCTTTCATACACACGTTAGTATTAAAAAATCTCACAGATGGCGCTGTATTAAATAGTATGTATATTTCTGTCTCATTCTTTGCATGGCTTCATCCTACACATTTTTGTATTTGTGTCTCTTACCTGTCGTTTTTTCCGTTGCATCCGGTTTGAAATCACAACGATTCTAAAGAAGTTTTCACTTCAAAAAATCCGCAATCTTTAAAAGTACTAGTCACTAGCGTTGACTATAAGTACCTACATTATACTATTTACGTTCCGCAAAATCAAACAACACCGCAAACATTCATAAACGTAATTTTAAAAGGGAGATTAAAATATTTTCATTAATTGAATGTAAATAATTGAGTTTTCATTTCTGGATGGCTTTATAAAAATCTCCGTGGGGCGGAAATTAAAAGTGCTCCGCGTCCGGCCTTAACGGGGTGCAGTGGAAAAAGTTAGGCGAGCCAGAGATTAGTTAACTAACTATAGGGTTAATGGAAATTGTTTCAAGTACGCTACACGTTTTATAACGTTTCTTTGTTTAGCTTTAAGTATGCGGAAAAACGAAAGTTTCTTCGGCGTAATGGCTTAGCAGAAAAACAGAGCTTAGAATTTTTATTTATTTGGATAGCTAATGCGGCCATATTAAAAACATATCTAACTAGCTGTTAAAAATAAAAACTCATTAATATATTTTTGTTGTACGTGCTTCTCATTACGAATGAAAGAGTTTTTAATTGACTATCCAGATTAAAATACAAAACTCTGTTTGTTTGTTAGAACTCTGTCTGTTAGGAATAGTTTGGGCACTGGAAGCGTCCACGCGATTGAAAATGTAGTTCACAAGGGCAAAGCTTTGGGTGGAAAACTGTAATAAAAGAAAAGGAAATACAGAAGAAATAATAATTTGAAAATGTTATTTATTGTGAATTTTATAGTTGCTTTTTTATCTTAAGTTAATGGAAAAGAAAATAATCAATGCGAGAAAATCATTTCACGTGGAATTACCTATCTGTAGTATGTTTGCAGTATAGTTGGTGATTTTGCAAATTTGGAATGTTAACATAATCTCGAAATATGAACAAATTATCAATCATAATATTAAACACGAATAAGTAGTATTATACAATTCCCGATTTGAGAAACTAATGATTTGAAAATTTAATTTCATCCAAATTGAAAAAAATAGTTGACAATTTACCCATAAATCATTATGTTCGCAAAACGTTAAAACTTAAGCTGTTCTTGTAAATGACAACTGTACTGATGGTTGGGTATATTGTGAGCTATAATCTCAAATTAACAACCATAAAAAAAACTATGTAATAATTGAAAAGTCCAAAGCAAATAGCACGCGATGTGATTGCGCGCTAATGAGCCGCCCAGGACGTTCAGACAGACCGCTCGAAATTGCCTTATAAATATTTAATAGACTCGTTTAAGCCGCTTTTTTTATCCACTACGTAGCCGACGCTTTTTAAAACTTCCAACCTCCCTCCCCCCGTCCCGCTACTCCGCTAATAGATTTTAAAAATTAATAAATTTACGCAATTACACCGACGGGGCCGCCTGTCATTTTCGACGGACCAAATGAAATAAGGGCGCACTGTATAACTAGGTTATCTCGTCCTTTGATCGTCGCTGTGACTAAAAAACTGAAACGCTCGCCTCCTAATCGCAAGTGACATGATACTTATTAAGTTAAGCGCTGTAACGTTGTTAAAACGAGCGGCGGCGCGCGACTCAAAAACTATTTTATGAATAATAGATGGTGATAGCGGCGGCCAATCCCAAGGGAGCGCCGCCCACCCCCCGCCGGCGACGCACCCCTGCACCTCACCCCCGGGACACCCCTGCCTTCTATTCATTAGCACATTACCACCCCTCGGGCACGGAATCCGGATAACTCGAAAGAAACTGATTTGTGCCAGTCGAGGTTTATCTAACCCGCTCACTTGATTCGATCTAATGGGTTAGCGCATTTACTCTACAATCTACAATCCACTGGTTTTGATTCGTCTCTGCAATCCCTCTATTATATTAATTGTTTATTACCAATTAAATTATGGTTTTTGTTTTTACGGGTATTTGATACTTTATTTACTAATGCATTTTTGGTTTAATGAAAAATCAATTTTAATTTTAAAACGATAACGCATTCGACTATTATTTAAAAAAAATACTTACTTAATTTCACTTGTATTTTCTTCGCTTTTCGCAATACGTACAACTAAGTAAAACTGATCTTACGGTTTTATCTATATTATTATACATAGGTACGTAGACGATTTTAGCGATATCTATAATCGAAAAGCTGTAACGTTAGGTTGTTAAAGTCTTTAATTCCTACGTTTTTTATCTGGGCTTATTGTTATGATTCAACAAATAAATCAAAAAGTGAGCGCATACCTACGAATAAATAATTATTTATTCGTAGGCGCACAGCTCAAAATGGTTGATTGGAATCGGTTTAAAGTTCAGTTATAGATGATAAGTCATTTATAAAAGGAAAAATAAATAAATTGTAACTTGTGTTTAGTAGGTATGTAATTATTTTTGTGACATATCTTTAATGTATTTACCGTCTTTGTTGGAAACTGTATACATTTTATGCGTTTGTGTGTCTAATTTATAAATATTTCAATGCAGTTAGCAATAGATATTTGATAGGTTTAACCTTTGGTTGATGTGGTAGAGAATGTCTTAGGCATTAAGTTCGCCAATGTAGATGAATACATTAGGTGTAATATAGAAATAAATAAATTACATTTACTTTTATTATAAAAATTAAAATGAATGAATGAATGAAAATTCTTTATTGCACAAAACATTGTACAAAGGCGAACTTAACGCCTTGCAGACAGACATTCTCTTCCAGTTAACCCTCGTTGATGAAGTGAAAGATTCAAGAAGTGCGTAGCTGTGATAAAGTTAATACATGGCGATAATATAAAGAGTTACAGTAGACATGAATAAAATGAATTAATTATTCGCTGAATAAAATTGACTGCTTAAAAATAAGTTTAAAATCAAGTTTGGTAACCACAACAAGAGACTCGAATCTCAATAATTTTATTAGTCCACGATCGCTAGCTTTCAAACTTCGTCAGCTGAATTTATGCGAATTTAATCAGTAATTTTAATTAGTAATAAATTTTAATTTTCAATTAAAGTGTTTACATTAATCTTACTTCTGCAAATATTACCTCGTTATCAATAGGCCATAGTGGCCCAATGTGATTTATAGACTGTATCTACCAGTATACTCCCGTATGCTTAACACACAGACCGGAGCAGCAGCTGTGTGGGAAGCGGCTTGGCTATGTCCTCGCCATATTGCTGACGGTCATACATGAGCCCACCTACCAACCCGGAGAAGTTGGAATATCCCCTTGAGGCTACCAGCCAAGAGGTATTGTGGATCGTCAAAGCTATTCACTACCAATATTTCCACTCTTTCTGCACCAAATGTACACTTTCGCTTGAAAAATGATCCATCCATTAACTCCCTGTCTATTTCTGCTTAGACACAGTAATGCGTTTCAGCTCGAAGTGTACGGCAGTCGTTGTGCTAACTAACTAAGACTTAGAACCCATGTCTCTCTTTATTTTCGCTACCTAATCTGATAGCCTTGAGAGGCGTTGCTAACATTGGCCCCAGCAAGAGCAATGCTTCGCAGAAAGTGCTTTAAAGTCGTCGTAGCCTAAGGGATAAGACGTCCGGTGCATTCGTGTTGAGCGATGCACCGGTGTTCGAATCTCAGGCGGGTACCAATTTTTCTAATGAAATACGTACTCAACAAATGTTCACGATTGACTTCCACGGTGAAGGAATAACATCGTGTAATAAAAATGAAACCCGCAAAATTATAATTTGCATAATTACTGGTGGTAGGATCTCTTGTGAGTCCGCGCGGGTAGGTACCACCGCCCTGCCTATTTCTGCCGTGAAGCAGTAATGCGTTTCGGTTTGAAAGGTGGGGCAGCCGTTGTAACTATACTTGAGACCTTAGAACTTATATCTCAAGGTGGGTGGCGCATTTACGTCGTAGATGTCTATGGGCTCCAGTAACCACTTAACACCAGATGGGCTGTGAGCTCGTCCACCCATCTAGCAATAAAAAAAAAACTACCACGAAAACGCGACCCACTGAGAAGATCCGGTGAGAAACTCAATGAGCTTCCCATGTCTCAAGGAGGGTAGTGTCATTTATATTTTGATGTATATGGGTTCCGATAAATATTCAACATTAAACATATAAAAATACAATACAATTGAGACTCCACATTCGTGTCTCATGCCATGACGTTTATAAATCCGGCTCTTAGAGCTCCCATTATTTTATTAATTGCCGTACCTAGATATATGTTCTGGCATTAAGTAGTGGAGTCTCAAATGTTTTGCGAAACATTATCATCACGAATAGTGTATAGGCCGTAAGAAGGTGACTATCTGAGTGAGCTCACAATACGCCAGTAAACAAATAAAAAAATCATTCTATTACACGATGTTATAACAGTGTGTATTTATGTTTTCTCTCATATTCTCCTAATCCCAAAACAATAAAAAATACATCTAATATCTTACTCACGATCTCTTCATAACTCAAGACCTATATTTTCTGAGAGCATTAGGATCGTCTTTTTTTAATTGCTTAGATGGGTGGACGAGCTCACAGCCCACCTGTTGTTAAGTGCTTACTGGAGCCCATAGCATCTACAACGTAAATACCGCCACCGCGGGGGTACTGTGGGGTACACTGGGTACGGTGGAGATAAACATGGATATTCCTCAAACGTGCCCATTTTATGTTACAAAACTGAAGGATGCTTTCCTTTGTTACTGCATGCACTTACATGGGTGTGAAGCCGTGAACGGGTACTCGAGGGTCGGCAGGCGGTGCTGGTGAGGCGGCAAGCTCGGCGGGCAGTGGTAGCAGAACAGGCCGCGCCCGCCGCCACCGCCGCTCGCCAACTAAACAAACACAATAACTTTTATGTAGCTAATAATACGATAACTTTTAGCTTGACAATCACTTTTACTGATGGTAGGATATCTTGAGTCCACACGAGTAGTTACCCTGCCTATTTCTACCGTGAAGCAGTAATGCGTTTCAGTTTGAAGAGGTAGGCTAGCCGTTGTACTGTAAAAATTTACCTTAGAGCTTATATCTCAAGGTGGGTGTTGGCATTTATATTATATATGCCTATGGGCTCCAGTAACCACTTTACACCAGGTGGGCCTTGAAATCGCCCAGCCACCTAAGCAATGAAAAAAACTTAACAAATAAATATGTACATACAATGGCTAAGATTTTGCTAAGGTTTTGATTACAGTTCCGGGATAGATTTCCAATTAATATGTCCCTAAAGTCAAGGTACAGGCACTAATTGTTGTCTAATAAAAGCACACTCTTAACTGTGTAGTATATAACCTAAGAGCAGTCCCAGTGCAGTTTCTAATCACGAAAATATTATAGCAATCTTTTAAATGCTTAATGATGTCCGGATCGGCAAAACAATAGAATACTCACACCGAAACTCCTTCGTAAAATTTTGATCTAAATAAAAAAAAGTTTTTCATCTGCACCGTTTTTAGTTTTTACCGCCCTTTTTATTTCAACTTTTTGTAGGTATACGTAATTTGGCCTAAAGATTCAACAGATGGATAGAGAATTAAAAAAGAAATTAGAAAACATAGTCCTAACACAATCTATAAACAATTTAATTTATAGGCAAAGACGAAACAAGTAAGTACATACTATTTTCCATTTTTGAACCGATTTTAATTTTAATTTTTCTTTTGCGTAACCGTCAACAAGTTTTAGTATTATCTTGATTTTATGGAAGTAATCCGAAAATAAATATTAAAGTGTTTTTGGGGTATTCTTCAGAGAAAATTTTACAAAACCTCCCTTTGAATTAACTATTCACAGATCCATGAACACTCACAAGAAAACATAGTATATTAAGCCGACATTTTTAAATAATCAATCAATCAAGACACTACCTTTTTTAATCCAGAAAATAAAGTATAGTGTATGTATGTAGTAGTTAGCAGCTTAAAAAAAATCGGTTGTCTGTAAAGTCGATAGTTGAACGTGACAACGTCATAAGAAAATACTGATGGAATGGTTTCATTTAAAAAAAAAATATTTAATTTTATTTGTTTGTTAGATATTTTGTATGGACAATTGACACCACATTCACTTTGCACTGAACTTCATATTTGACGAAAACATGTAAATGTGTTATTGTATAGCAGCAGCAGCTGTCCACGCGGATGCATCGCTCACTCAAGTAGGAGAGAGACAGATATCGAACGCTGCCGAACGCGGAGGCCGAATGTGCCTCGTTGTCGCTCGTTGCGTGCTCTCGCTTGCACTTCAAGCCTTCAACGGAACGCCTCAGAGCGTGGTAACGCTGCATGAATCATGTTTTTTCGTGCCTGCAGCCGGCTACATCGAATCATAAGACGTTGTCACGTCAAAAAAGCAAAGTGCTGAATTTTAAAAATGGCAACACCGTTTTATTTCGCATGTTCTTCTCGGGAGTTCGAACAGCCAACTCTCTTTAAAATGGAGGTAAGACTTCACAAGTTTTTTTTTCACCTTTTTAACATATCTATAGTTTTAGTATAGGTACGATTAACGTTAGATGAATTGTAAGCAATTTCCCCATCTACATCCGTATAGCTATATACATTACATTTTCCTTAACAATCATTACAAAGCGAACCGCTCATATAATCACATAACAAATAATTACTCTATCTAATTCTCATACGAATGAGACCGCTTCGTATCCAGTACGTGCCTAGAATTAAACCGACTAAGAATACCGATTCCTCGTTCACTATAGAAGGATAACCTACTTTATTCATTTGACTTTAGTGTTAGTTTAAATTTGCTGATTGGATATAAAGCGTTTTGGTTCTGATGCATCTGTTTGAATGTAAGATTAGGTATCTTACCTGGCATAAAGGCTTTTCTCTGATCTCGTGATTGTAGTATATTAAATAACCAGCTGTATCCTGTTACATTTAAAGTTGGGTTTTGTGTGTGTGCACCAAGATATATGACATCTTGGTTTTCATCTAGTTGTTTGTATGTAGAACGCTCGCATTAACAATCGGTGTTTCAGTCTGTCATCATACATCATAAAGGTAAGGTGTGTATTGTTGAATAATACTAATAAATAATAATAAGATTTTTGTCTTTTGGTTGTAAAATAAAGTCGTTTTGTTAATTACATTTTTGACTTTGCTTCATATTGCAGACTAAATATGATTCTGTAAGTCTAATTATTTATTTTCTTATCCATAATCTTTCATCAGTTTTCCTTTTCAGAATATAAACTATAACAAAAATATATAGAAAGCATCTGTCGCTTACATACCTATAAGGTTTATTGAACCGCTCTATTGCATTCTTAAAATTTTAAAACATTCAACGCTCGTCTAGAATTTTTCACGTCATTACGGATCTTCCCGATAATGGTGCTTTTAGGTACCTCAAACACCGGTCACCGTCCTCGCCGAACCCGTCGCTTGCAACGAAAGGCTCGACGAGTAAATTAACCCATAGACACAGCCTACTGAGTTTCTTGTCGGATCTTCTCAGTGGGTCGCGTTTCCGATCCAGTGGTAGATTCTGCGAAGCACTGCTCTTGCTAGGGCCACTGTTAGCAACACCCGGTTCAAGACCCGTGAGCTCACCTACTAACTCAGTGAATCTAGAATAACCCCTCGAGATTATAGGAAAAATAAAAAGTATTTTCTATTGTTTGTACCGGACACATACCTATACGTGAAATGTCTATTAAAATTTACTCCGGTCGGCAAACGAACTAATCCTACGTTGTACACTAGCCATGAGCCGATAATAATCATTTAAAGTAGGTAATACGTTAAATAATGTTGATTATTTTTTAACTGTTGCAACATTGCACTAAATATAAATAATTGAATCTCACACTTAGCTCTCAATTTAAATATCAGAGAAACCAGTGGGCAACGCTAAATATGACTCAATATGCTTGTTTATTTACAAAAAGGCTTATAATTTCTGTTTTTTTTTTTTAATGTTAACCATTTACAATATATGCAACGTCAATCCATGTTGCTTTTTTCCTATATACGCTACAGAATCAACGATCGCCTCAAATCATTAGTCCCGAGGGCTGTGGGACGCTCTACAAAGCTACATAAATTCTCATTTAGCGATGAAAACAAATTTATACCTTATATAGGTCGTCGTACAATCGCAAAGGACACAGAGCGCATAAATCAATTAATTTCGATGAGTAAACTTCTACATTGTATCATTATGCAGCGTTGATAGCCGTTCTGCACTTTTGTTGTAATTCTATACTTACTCAATTTTCAAAGACTCCCATTTTTTAACAAACAAAAAGAAAGTCGAGAAAATGTTACGACAATACTTTTTTATGATTCAACGATTAGTGGTGGCCCGGAGGCCTTTTCAATTTGCCAGGACAAGTGGGCGAGCAAAGGCTTAGCCAAGAGGGGTCCGCTTCCAAAGGAGACTTCACAACTCAAAAGCAGCTGCTTCGCGAATGAATCTACTACCGGATCGGATTCGCGACCCGCTGAGAAGATCCCACGAGAAACTCAACGGACTGATGCATGGGTTAGGTTGCACGTCAAATACTATAGAATATAATAGCTCGACGAATACGGTTATCGGGATCCCTAAGCCTGCTCTAATGCAAGAATTATAGGATCTGATGGATCCATAAGGACGTGTCTTCGACACGTCTAGTGCAATACACATTAAAAGAGGCCATCATCGCTCACAGACCTAGGCAGAGGACAATCAAATTACTTCTTAACGCAAAGCTACAATTTAATAATATCATTCTTTGAATTGTAAATCATGATATCACAACTCAAATAAAATATTTTTATACTTTTTTTTTTCTTTTTTTTTACCCATTCATCAAAAAACCCTGTACTCAAATTTGACATGTTGATGTGATATGACACTTGTCACAAAATCCCGTATTTTTTTTCCCCCGACTAATTCACCGAACAAGGACACGTTTCATTAATACCCATTGACGGACATAATTTTATTAGCGAGAGGAAAATGGCAATGATATTCAATTGTATGAGACCCACGTGTGGATTCGCGACGGCTTGTTATAGGACAGTAAATGGTTCCGCTAAACGATGCGCGGGCGCACGCCGCGTTGCCTTACGTCATACATCACGAGCGAGACTTCATCCTGTATATTATTGGATTAAAACAACGATTCGCTTGTGATCGCCATAATAGAACTGTGTTTTGCTTTTAGGATTCAGAAAAGCCGTGGATTTAGTTTGAAACGTTGTTTAATAAATTTATTGAGACGGTAAAGACAGCCGTTCACTGATTCGCAGTGATAAAATCGTCGTAAATGTCACACAGGTAATCTAGATAATAAATCACAGATATCAAACACTTATCGAGGGGAATATTATATTTCCGTCAAATAGCATAATAAAAGTTTGCAAGAAAAGAAAAGGAAGAATATAAGATGAAGAGTGAACGTCGTTATCGTGCATATTTCGTATTAAGAAGTTTACCGGTGGTATAAGGTATGGTGATAGGTACCAGCTCCTTGTCTATTTCTGACGCGTAGCAGTAATGAATCTTGGTTTGAAGGGCAGCCTTTGTACTTTAAAATTGAGACTTAAAACTTATAACCTAAGGCAGCTGGCAGCATGTTGTTGATGTCTATGGGCTTCAGTAACCACTTAACGTCAGGTGAGCCGGGAAATCATTCACCAGTCTAAGCAATAACAAAAAAAAAAATTGGCTAATTTGACACATAAAATTAGGGAGCTGATCAAATATTAAACAGCATAGATATACATATCTGCCAGAAAAGTCTAAAATCGTTTCAAATTTGCCAAATGAGCCGGTTACACATTTTAGTCGTGTGTTCGTATGTGTGTGTGTATATGTGTACGTCCTGTCTAAGCGCGTGGGGTCCCGATCCTAATCCTATTTGTATTATTGTGTGATTACCGCATTACAACACCCACAGGCGCGACGTCCTCACTGCACTCGCGACCTTCGGCGTGAGGATATTTAATTAAAGCTTTTCTGTAAATCCCTAATATATTTACTGATAATTTTCTAAAGTTGTGATCTTTGGTGCCTTAAGAATCGATTTTATGCATCGTGTGTGCTTGTGAAGCAAAAATCGAACGATTTGAAGTGATCTACCATTCATACACTGAAATACTTACTATTATCTTTTTTGTTTTATCAAGTCACAATTGAAATGTAAAAAGAAATATGTTTTCATGGTTACCATTAAAAGCCATAGTTCTGCTAACGTCAACTAACCTTCATGTGTATCCTTTAAGAACCGCTTGCCGATAACGAATTTTCCTAAACATCTCTAATAACAACTTTTTTTATTTTATTTCCGCATTAAGCCATACAAGAACTGGCCTATAATTCCCACGGACATTTTCATTAAGCTGTATGGTACCGAACACCTGTGCCTCAGGCACTTAATTCATTAAGAACGTCGGTCGCATTAAAATGAGCGCTAAAAAAGGAATTAGCATTTCATTTTCAAGAATGTTTTTATGTTAAATGAATGAATTTCTTTGTTTGGGCAAAGGTGTGATCGTTGTCGCTGCCACAACACTCGAGGCGCGAGTAGATCTTTCATCAAGGCCGCGGTACGTGGGAACTGATTGAATCGACGAGACCTTTTGTTTTTTTTTTTAAGGGATTTTATGACCTGGTAGCTAAGACCTTTAGGTCATGTCTTATTTTAATTTATATTCTTATTTTTATGAAAAATTATAATATGAAGTGAAATGAAATGAAATGAGATGAATATGATTAATTGGAGACATTAATCAACTGGGATGAAATTAAATGAAATGAGTCGAAATGATATTAGATGAAATATAATCTCAGTAAAATTGTGGTCATTTACGGTGATTTTTTCAGTGGACTTTTGGAGGATCCCAAGAAGTTACGTCCAGCGGCTTTGTTTCATTTTCCCACTTTTGTGCACTTTCACAGATATTAAACAGTTAATAAACCACCGTTATTACACATTTAAACCTGAAGAAAAACTAAATAGACAAAATAAAACAGATCACACAACTTCACTCCTCGCGTTCCCCAGACCTTTTGTATTTCATTTATGTTATTAACATCGTGTTTGAAGACGTACACATATGTAATTTAATTTATTTTAGTCTTTATCACTTATATACCGTTTTGCATGGTTTCGAAAGCATATTTATTTGTTTGCACTACATTTATAGGCAACAGCTGGCTTAAGTACAGAGATGATCCCATGGACCACATAACCTGAATACAACTAATCTTATTGTCATGAGGACGAAGCTCAATTGTATTGCGTAAAGACACTATTACTCTCAAAATCTAAAATCATGACAACTTCTTTCTTTACTGGTGGTAGGACCACTTCTGAGTCCGCACGGGTAGGTACTACCTATCTGCCTGTTTCTGCCGTAAAGCAGTAATGCGTTTCGGTTTGAAGGGCGGGGAAGCCGTTGTGACTATACCGAGACCTTAGAACTTATATCTCAAGGTGGGTGGCGCATTTACGTTGTGGATGTCTATGGGCTCCAGTAACACCAGGTGGACTGTGAGCTCGTCCACCCATTTAAGCCATAAAAAAAAACCTAAAAAAGGGTTCACAAAATTAAAAAAACAAACACAGTCACGAACATCGAATGGAACACGAAACATTTTTGCCGGCCCATTTCGTCGAGATTGAAACATCATAACTTATTAACGGTTATTTTAAACGTTTCCAATTGATCTCCATTACAGTTTATAAAAGTTCGATATCGAATGAACGGGTTGCGACGTATCCAAATCAAATGTCACTTAATGTTTAATGCACAAGCGGGTCCGTTAGTTTGACTCGTTCGCATCAATTTAATTTAGCTGGGTTTTTTTTTTTATTGCAGCAGTATACCGATACTTGTTTCAAAAAAAGTTTGAGGTTTTAATATAATATTTTCCGTATTGTTTTTTTTCAAAATGGCGCGAAATATATGACTATTCTTTAAATTCTGACATTTTTTTTTTAATTTCTGTCTAGAGTGAGAGTCGCTATTCAACATAAAGAAAAAGTTTTCGATTTTTGTTTTCTTAAAAGAAATATTTACTATCTTAAGGTGACAATCGGGTCGTATGACATGTCTTAAAAGAGGCCTATGTCTAACATAGGGCTATAATAAGCCATTAATGATGATGATGAGGACGCCGGCAATAGAGTCAGCCAAGGAAATTAATAACTAACATAATTAACGACCAGCTGGATGAAAAAGGGGGTTTTCATGGAATGTTTTTATGGAATCGGTAACAACGAGACTTAGTTTTTTGGACGAAACGACTAACCATCCGCGCCACCCAGTATCCGGACTGGATGGTGTGAAATTGACAACCGAAGCTTCCCCTGGATTAATTAAATCGACAGGTCTCAGAAGGAGATCCACATTTCGCCCTCCACACTGCCAGAGACAAGTATAGATGGAGAAAGATCGTGCGTGCGATGGTTATAAAAAAAGGCGGTCACGACCCTCAGCAGTGAGGAATACAACGCAAGAAGGAAGAGGAGAGGATTAAAAATAAAAACTTATAGTTTGACAGATTAAATAAGTGGGAAACGAAGAAAAAGTTAAATAAGTCCGAGGATCAATAATTGTGTTCTATAAGGACTGTCTCGCTGTTCAAACCGGAGGGCATGATTCCTTCATGGCAGAAATAGGTAGAATTGTGGTACGTATCCGTGCGAGCTTACAATAAGCCTTAGCACCACTAAAAAGCTGATCTAATCGTACTTAAATCTGGTGGAAAATAGATTTTTTTTTTCTATCAACTCAACGAAGTCTCAGTTGAAAACGACGGAATAAAACCTATTTCAAATATTTTGACTCATCAAAATTAACCTCGCCCGATTTACCGAGGTAGCACAAATAAATTAATAACATAATTTTCAATCTCCAATGAAATTATTTGTCGTATAAACATCGAAATCGGGTTCGAACTCAAAAACAAACAGAATTTAACGCATAAAATTGTGTTTACAGAGCTCGATGTAATTGAGAAAATTACGTAATTATGTACTTAGTTATTATGGAATTGAAGCTCGTTAATTGTTAAATTATTCGGGATGCGTTTTCACGTGTATGACAGGGGTTTGACTAGCTCGTGGACATCATAACATGTGTTGCGGGTGGTCATCACACTTCACAAGATATTTGACAGATGCCTGAATCTCGCTTACGACATTTTCAAGATAAGCTTGCATATATACAAGTTCCGAACAACAACATTCGTCATTACGGATCCTCCCGGTCCATTAACGGTGCTTTTAGGTACCACAAGCACCGGTCACCGTCCTCGTCGAACCCTCGAAGGGCTTGACGAGTGAATTAACCCATAGACACTGAGTTTCTCGCCGGATCTTCTCAGTAGGTCGCGTTTCCGATCCGGTGGTAGATTCTGCGAAGCACTGCTCTTGCTAGGGTCAGTGTTAGCATCACGCCGGTTTGAGCCCAGTGAGCTCACCTACTAGTTAAGATTACGCTGAAATAGCCTCTCAAGGCTATCAGCTTAGATAAGATAAAAAACAATATTCGGTCCGGGTAGTCTGTTGAGCAACATACATACACTCAGTGGAAGATCTTTCCTTCGTCGTAATTCGCAAACACGTAATGTCACAGACAAGCAGGAAAATCTTTCCCTGGTCCTACTTCGGTATTAAGGTGCTTCTGAACCCCGAAATGTCATAGCGATCATTTTCAACACACTTTTATTGGCGCGGTATACGCTTGGCTATGTATCTTTCTTTGTATGTAACGGAATCTTTGAACGCAATTCCCATCGACTTCAAGACGTCAGATCAACTTGAAAGTGTACACACGCATTCTAGGACCGATGACAGTACAATAGTTTTCGCTTCGTTTCAATGTCCTGATCGAATATAAGCGGACAAAAAGAGATAGGTAGTATGGTGATAGGACCTCTTGTGAGTCCGCGCAGGTAGGTACCACCACCCTGCCTATTTCTGCCGTGAAGCAGTAATGCGTTTCGGTTTGAAGGGTGGGGCAGCCGTTGTAACTATACTTCTCAAGGTGGGTGGCGCATTTGCATTGTAGATGTCTATAGGCTCCAGTAACCACTTAACACCAGGTGGGCTGTGAGCTCGTCTACATATCTAAGCAATAAAAAAATACTTTTATCGACATATGGTTAACTTAAATCATCTACAAAGAAACCTCGGCACGTACGTACTTGATGTCAATGATCTGGGAAGCTTGTTTACCCAATTAAACTGATAAAAAAGGCGACCATGCCTATACGAAAATGTTCGCTGAAATGTAATACGCGGCGACCCTAACCAAATCTGTCAGTTACAATTTGCGTAGCCGGTATGTGCGGTCATAATCGGTTTAAATGATACAGACAACGAACGACTTTTATTCAATTTGTAATCGTTTGTAATAATATTAATTTTAATACATTTGCTCAATGTTATATTCGCTAATAAGTTTTGATAGTTTTTTAGAATTACGTAAATTTATTGTTAATAAATCTACGTAATTCGAAGTGTATTTAACATCCGTAAACATATGTCACGTCCTTACGGATCCATCAGATCCAATAACCTTTGCATTAGACGCCTTCAGCTCTAACACTAGGAGCAGGCTTAGGGACCTCGGTAACCGTACTCGTCGAACTCGACAAAGAGTTCGCCGTGCAACCTAACCCATGAATCAGCTCGCTGAGTTTCTCGCCGGATCTTCTCAGCGGGTCGCGATTCCGATCCGGTAGTAGATTCATTCGCGAAGCAGCTACTCTTGAGCTGTTAGGTCTCCTTCGGAGGCGCTCGGGTAGCTGCTAGCAAATCCCACCTCTCCTGGCTGAGCTTTTGCTCGCCCACGTGTCCTGGTGAAACTGGAAAGGCCTCCGGGCCACCAGTAACCTTTCAATCATAAAAAAAAAAAAAAAAAAAAAGGATGCCCCACGCTCCTCGTACCCATCCATGGCCTCCATTCGAGGACTTTTCTCCCCCACCTGGCGTCGTTGGTTCGACAGACGTGACCGACCCATTGCCACTTTAGCCTGCTAACTTTGAGAGCTATGTCCTCGACTCTTGGGTCTCTCGAGCTTGGTTCTCCGTCGAATTTCTTCGTTCCGGGTTTTGTCCCTTAGAGAGATACTGAGCATAGCTCTCTCCATCGCCCGCTGTGCAACTCTTAACTTATGGGCCAGCCCCGCCGTCAGTGTCCAGTTTTCCGCGCCGTAGGTCATCTTGGGGAGAACGCACTGATATAAGTCTTTTGTCTTCAGGCATAGAGGAATTTGCGAGGTGAGGATTTCACGGAATTTCCCAAATGCCAACCAACCCAGTCGTATGCTTCTCTCAATCTCTGTATTGAAGACATGAAAATGATGTAAATATATCCTCGCAGCCCTGTCGGAAAGCCAAGCGTATATTCCTCAGCACTCCACTATACAGTACACACCGGCTTCCCCAAGACCAATACCTATAGATCTAACGCCTCAAACTTCTACAGTGCACCCAGGACTAAAACTAATCAGTTCTATCTTCAGCTACCTTTGTACTTCATAATGCTCTCCACTTCATAATTCCATCAAACTAACGCTCGCTACGTTTTAGTGACTGTTAGTCCATACGAGAATCCACCGTCTGGCCTATGTGTGCTACCAAATGATGCATCCCAAGCTCGAATATAGTATGATTAATGCTTCCAAATTAAAATGAAAACATTGACTGTACATATGCCTAAAGATGCCAATAAAGATATCCACACACTAATAATAATAAATAATCATATGTTATGCGAATTAAACGCACCTAAATTACTGCAGAAGCAATTTTGAATTATGTGTGGGTAGTTATAAATCAATTTCTAGACTGTTTAGGGCAGAGCACTGTATTTTGTGTTGGGTCGCTGGCTAGTTTCAATAAAACTTGAATTAGAAAGAAGACTTTTTATTGCTCTTGATATACAATACAACACGTTCTAAGTACTAATGTTACCATTTGTAAATGTGTTGCCACACTAGAAACAATTATATATAAAACTAGCTTTTTCCCGCGACTTCGTCCGCGTGGAATAGTTCACAAATAATGCTTTATTTTAGGATAAATTTGGTTAGCATAAAAAACGTTATAGTGAGCCAACCTTAACATATAGACATATACTGTCACGGAGTTTTTTTTAGATCTTTTAAACGAGAACAATTCTGTCATACATTATTTTAGCAAAACTTTAACCGTTTCCGCAGCGCACGCAACGGAAGCTCTCAAAAGGGAAAAAAACCCCCGATTTTGAAACATTCTTTACTGGTGCTCTTATCTTAGCGTGATGTTATATAACCTATAGCCTTCCTCAATAAATGAGCTATCTAACTCTGAAAGAATTTTTCAAATCGGACCATTAGTTCCTGAGATTAGTGCGTTCAAACAAACTCTTCAGCTTTATAATATTACTAGCGAACCGCCCTCGCTTCGCTTCGGAAACTGTAATTTACTATTGATTTCTCCACTATTTAATGGATGTTATTATACATGTAAACCTTCCTCTTCAATCACTCTATCTATTAAAAAAATCGCATTAAAATCCGTTGCGTAGTTTTAAAGATTTAAGCATACATATACTATGAAGTGAAGTATAGCTGTTATGTTTATGATTGCCTTAAACATAGATACATATGATGGGACATATGACGAGAGAAAAGAAAGAGAAATGGACCAGAATAATAACGGAATGGTACCCTAGAGAAAACAGAAGAACTAGAGGAAGACAGCCTAAGCGATGGGAAGACGACTTGAAGCAAGTAGCTAGGCCAGGATGGTTACGTACAGCAAAGAAGAAGACAGAAGCAAATGGAAATCCTTAGAGGAGGCCTTTGTCGAAAGATAAGCCGAATGCCGAGATATGTTTTAGTATAAGTTAATTTTATAGTTTTCTTACCTCTATTGTTATCATTTTATGTTTAGTTAAACTCTAACAGCAATAAAGGCTTATTTATTTATTAAACATAGATTATAAGTGTGCTCTTGGACGTAGGAAAATTCGCCGTCCGTACTGTATCGAGCATCGGCCAGAGTTCGCTATTCAATTACCGCTGATCACGTTCCATTAGTGCACTCAACGATACAACGTTGCTCTGCATCAGTTTATACAAGTTGCATCACTCTTCCAGCGTATCTCATAATGGAAAATCCTTTAGGCTTTGCGTTTCGGTTATGTGGACAATATGATTCGGGAAACGTATAATAAAATCATTCTAAAAATTAAACAGCTACGGTTCAAATTCGTATTTATTCTAATGAATCTTAGTGACGTTTTGATAATCATATACGACTACGTCAATTAGCACTGAAATCGTATAGATTACACCGTAAAACTATTTTTGAAATTATTTCTCTTCTATAATCTGTGAAGCTCTTAATCGACATGATTTTTTTTTACTTTCATAATTAATTTATTTATTATTAAAAAAAGAACACAATATTCCTAACCTAAAAGTACATGTTATTATCCGCAACATGCTTCGTCAGATTAGCTCAGGGGTCGGCTCTTAATTTAATTGACTAAGTAAAGTCTCTTCACGTCGAACTAAGCAATCGCAACTTATGACGTCATATGTGGTTGATATTTTAGTATTCGTCTGTAATCTCGAAATTACCTTATCGTAAATTTTGACCACAGTTGCTTTTTTTTAAACATCACAGTCATCGACCCTAAATTGGGAATCCCTGTGCTATGGGTACCAGAGACTGACATAAATACTTATATACGTTTAAATACATACATATTTATATATAATAAACACCCAGACAAAGAGCAAGCCTCACACGATTTTTTGACCGATGTGGTAATCGAACCTCCGACCCTCGGTCAACAGTCAGAGCTGCTAACCACTGCACCACCGAGTTAGTCAATTAATATAATTCAATTGTTATTTGTTCAAGGAAACCTGAACTGTCGAAGATGACGTTACCCGTACGTACAACTTCGAAATAAATTAGACTAAAGCTTTTGCGATACGACTATTGCCGAATCCTTAAATATTTACGGGCCTAACCGAATTTGTGTTACAACTCGGAGCCAAGTTTGATGAACTCCCACGGATACAACTTCGGAACACGTTGATGTCTCGAATGAATTATTGAAATTGAATAAGCCGGTTATAAGTTCGAGAAATTATGGGTTACGATTCCGTTCCTTGAATTCAGTCAGGATCTTGTGAACGCCTCATGCAAAAACACAGATTCTATGTACTTCAGACGATTGCATGAATTTCGCCGTAGTTACAAATGGTCTGCTCTATGTGGATTTGTTTTAACCCAATTTTTTTAATGTATAACGACGCTTGTAAGGCAAACGTGACTAAGCGACAATAACTGCTTTGTACATAAATGATAGGCAATAACCATATTCGATGCGCAAAAAATATATATTTCTAGGTCTATTAAAATCATTTCAATCCTACAGCTAGATTCGTTAAAATAGATTTTTTTTTCAAATATTTCGACTTTAAATTAGTCTACTGTAAAGTTCACGCATTATCGCTTAGTCACGTTTGCCTTTCAAGCGTCGATATAATTGTCCTGGGCTATGTTGAAAATCTTTCCACTCGTTCGAAATCTACCAGATACAGTACAGAAGTACATATTTAGATTCTCAGACCGTATAGTTAATAATTTTAATAAATACATTTGTATTTGAATGGTATAAGACTAAATTAACAACAAAAACACTTCATTGACTTTCGCGGCTTATATTACAATTGAGATCAACTCTGGTCATCAAGCTCCACCATGCCCTCTACGAGGCCAGGGATCGCAGCAGATGACGAAAAACTGTACATGAGAGAATGATGCAGTCATGATGGAGTGACGACCCTCAGTAATGAAGAAAGCGACACAATGAACAGGAGGAGAAGATCAACTAAGATAATTTCCGAGTCAAACCGAATAGTGATTTTTTGGTACTTACACTAGAACAAGTAGATAATTAAATGAAACCCGCAAAATTATAATTTGCGTAATTACTGGTGGTAGGACCTCTTGTGAGTCCGCACGGGTAGGTACCACCGCCCCGCCTATTTCTGCCGTGAAGCAGTAATGCGTTTCGGTTTGAAGGGTGGGGCAGCCGTTGTGACTATACTGAGACCTTAGAACTTTATCTCAAGGTGTGTGGCGCATTTACGTTGTAGATGTCTATGGGCTCCAGTAACCACTTAACATCAGGTGGGCTGTGAGCTCGTCCACACAGCTAAGCAATAAAAAATAAATAAAAATTAAATAAATAAATGAATATTTTATCGAAATACAGTTAATGGTACTTTGTTTATTTGTCTCTATATATTTGCGCATAGTTGACGTGATTGGCTCGAGATTTGGTAACGTTCTTGTTCACTCTTCAGGGAATGCTTTTGTCGTAGTCCCATCAACGTGGGATAAGAAGCACCCATGTCCTTTAATACAATGTTTTGGCCATACAACGGTCACATCGGAGCGTGGCGAGGTTTCACATATAATTAAAAACATTTTTAAAGTTTAATTATTATTGTCTCACAATACTGCACCTTTTTCTTTTATTAAAAAAAATGGCTCCAATGCCTTGGGCATTGATTTTACTTTTTGGGCATTGATTTTTATTATTTATAATGTCACAGTATAAACAAAAATGACACCGGTACTTAGAAAAAGAAAAAAATATTACGCGAATCGGTGATTTTAAGAACGGCACAAACAAACATGTTAAACCAACTAATTTTAAAGATAAATATTATTAGTCGATAAAAAATTACATAAAATATTTACATGTTTAAAATTTACTAAAAATACTTCCCCTAAAATAATCATTTCCACCTGTCTTGGCGTTCAAAAGCGGCTCCTTTTCATCTGTTCCAATACTTACGAACAAAGTTAGCAACACAAAGCATTGTATAAGTCTAGCGCCAATTGCCCGGGCGCCGGCCGTATTGCACATAAATGCGACACGTTCGTAATTGAACTTATTGGCCGCCTTGTCTTATTGGCTTTTATTGTGTTACGGCTCCGTGATTGAGACGATGTCTCGGATCTTGACGTCACTAGGCGGTTTATTGTTTGCCGAATGATTTGTTATGGATCAAAAACGATTAAGCAGTGAATCAAATGACATGCGACAATTTAAGTTGTAATAAATATTTAAACATTTGATTTACGGGTTAAGAACAGTCAATGAATATATTACTAATAAGTCTAACTGTATTCTGAATTCTAAGAAGAAAACTCCGTACTCCTTAGCTTATGTAAAATGTAATCCTCCTTAGCTTATGTAAAACTTCCTCTTCTTGGTGAATAATATCGATAATAATAATATCGATATTTTGAATTTGTGATTGCAACATTACGAGTATACCTAACAATAACAGTATTTTGTTTACTGATTCGCGGTGAATTAAAATTATCGCTACGATAAGCCTACGGTGGCTACGTCGCTACGCGCGTGCTACGGTGTAGCTTTACATTTTCAGAGAAAGTGCGAACGTGGAATATAAAAATTTGAGCACAAATTGACTTTATATCCCGTCAAATATATAACCGATATCTTAATTACAATTACAATACTTTCACGATGTATTCTCAATTTTATTTATTTCGACGTTTGGATTTATTTTTATATTTCGTAGTCACAAAAGACTGACGTGCCGATAAACGCGAGATTAAACCTTAAAAATATAATAATTGTGACAACCAGAGAAACAATGAACCGATATCACCCTCCTATCAGTTTTTTTTTGTTTATCGCTTAGATGGATGGACGAGCTCTCGGCCCACATGGCGGTAATTACGCAAATTATAATTTTGACGTTTAGGCCACGACGACTTCAAAAGTGTATAAAATTAGTTAATTTTTTATATAAAATTCCTTCGCTGCTTCTAAAACAGGATGGTTATAAGAATAGTACATAATATGTAGTTGTCAAAAATCAAATTTATGCTGATTATGCATATTAAAAATATAATAAAAACTCAAGAATCTAGTTATAAAAACTTGCCAGTGTAATACGGGTCTAACCTTTTTTTTTTTTTTTTTTGGTCAGGAGGAAATCGCCGGACTTCCGCCCTCCACTGGGGATAGAGAGCGGAGCATGTCAGAGTCGAACTGACTAAAACCTCCTGTCGCTCAACAACCAACGTCCAAACCTCGCATGAGACAGAACTCATGAAGAGGCAGAGGGGGGAAAGTGAAGCGTTTAGTGCGGAGCACATCTCTCCCATCACCCTCCCCCTCGGGACGCCGGACCGGCGGTCGTCGGCGCCACGACCACCAGCCCTCTCGGTCGGCAGGCTATCCGAAGCCCGCCTAGATGGCGCCGGTTAGAGTGAGCTATCCTACGGAATACCCCGCTGGACCAGAACCAGCGTGAGTCGAGGATAGCCGGCCTTCCATCACCCGGATGCTCTTGCGTAAAACGCGTGCAGAGCAGCTTGCACGTCGTCTTCTTAGGCCCCCCTCGCCGGTCCCCAGACCGACATGTGAGGGGGACCCGAAACACTTAGAGGGCCAGGGCTTGGGCGAGATCCGCCTCCCTGGCCCCCGCTCGACGGCGGCGGGATTGTGCGTCTCTCACGCGCCCCGCCGCCTCCTTCTGCGAGATGGTGCACTCGCAGAAGTCGAGCATCGCCTTCCACGACTCGTCGTCGCCGAGCATCGATGCCACAACACTCGGCAACGACAAGTCGTTTCCTAACGGGTCTAACCTAATATGTCGCTTGTAAGCGTTTAATTGTATTTTTAATATAAAATTGTATTCTTTGCAGTTTCAATTTTTTACTAGTGAAATGCAACGGGAATGAAGGATTTGTGAAAATTCTAAATATTTTGCGATGATTATTAGTAGACATTAAGCTGTGTGCAAGATAACTACGTCTTTTCTATGGAAAGCCAGACCCTTCAAGCCGCGTCCGAAATAAATAGGGCCGCTGGTTAGTAGGCTTATTACTGGTGGTAGGATCTCTTGTGAGTCCGCATGGGTAGGTACCACCACCCTGCCTATTTTTGGCGTGAAGCAGTAATGAGTTTCAGTTTGAAGGGTAGCCGTTGTAACTATACTTAAGACATTAGAACTTATATCTCAAGGTGGGTGGCGCATTTACGTCGTAGACGACTATGGGCTTCAGTAATCACTTAGTATCAGGTGGGCTGCGAGCTCGTCCACCCATCTAAGCAATAAAAAAACGACTCGCATTAAGCCCTACCAACATACAGCAAAGGACTATCAAAAGTCAAATGACGAGTCATTTGTGAAATTAGTAATGAAATTAAATTTCGGGCTAATTTCCATTGCCATTTTCTATTTTGGTATTGTGTACGAATGAAACATGAATATAAACAGTTTCGTTAATTTAAATAAATATATATTTATTTATTTATTTAACTATAAACGGTTACCGAAGTTACGCTACACGCTAACCACTGCCCACTTAATTGTTAAACCATTTTCATAAACTCGACACTGGCAACAATGCCATTGAAAGAAGCTGATTGCCATACTGAAAAATAAGAAGACGCTAGCCGCAATGACAGACAGGACAGTAATATAAATGCTAATGGTTTGGTTATATTTTAAATAAACTAATTAATAATTAAATTATATTAGCAAAAGTCTTCAGCGGCTGCTCTTGGATATTATCGGTCCCAGGAATAAAAAACAACTATCAATCGTTAAAATAAAATAGAAATAATTGAATTCTTCATCGCCACAACCTAATTCAAACATAATGTATTCAAATACATTTCTTTCTTAGATAAAACTCTAATAAAATACGTCCAGGGATTTTAAGTTATATTTCTTATGTGGTATAATTATAAATGCAACGAATATCATTTTGAGTCCGGTCCTTGACTCTATTTATGACAGTGACTGATCTAAATATCACAATTTGTTCTTTGGAGTAATTTAACAAAACCAAGTGACATTTAAATATCCAACTTAAGTCTTATCTATCATCATCATCATCATGCTTTCCTATTACCCTCTGCTGGGGTGTAGGGCTCGAATCAAATTTTTCCATTTGTCTTATCTATACTAATATATAAATCTACAGTGGTTTTTACGGATGTTCCGTTATAACTACTGAAACATGCATCCGAATGACTTGAAACTTGGTATTCATGTAGAAAATACGTGTACTTAATGGATAGGCTAATATTTATATGAGGCTTGGACTCTCTAATAATAATGACAATAAATAATAATGTTAATTTTAAATGCCCAGCGAAGCGGGCGAGTACAGCTAGTCTGAATGAAATGTGTTGTGTTTTCAATCGGTATGTAATCGTACAGCAAGGATAATTTATTTCTTGAACCGATTCTTTCCACCTGATGGTTGTCTGGAAGAGATCGCAGTTAGCGATAAGACCCAATCCTACTTTTTTGTATTCGATGTTTTATATTTTATTAATTTTGGTGCACAATAAGATATACTATCTCTCTCTCTCTCTCTCTCTCTTACTTAATTTGTAGTATCTTCCGAATGATAGAGTTACCGACGCTCTTAATCATTTGAATTAAAAAAAAAAACAGTCACGCTAATGTCTACGGTGAAATAGTGCAAGTAAAATTAACCTGAATGTTTGCGAAAAATATTAATTTTACAGTAACAATTCTACAGTATTAGTCTGGTTTGTTTCATATCGTAAACGCGCAATTTGTTTTTTTTATTTTTATTTGTTTTTGCTTAGATATGTTGACGAGCTCACAGCCCACCTGGTGTTAAGTGGTTACTGGAACCCATAAACATCAGCAACATAAATGCGCCACCCACCTTGAGATATAAGTTCTAAGGTCTCAAGTATAGTTACAACTATTAGAATTTTAAATGGATTAAGCATCAACTAAATACCTTATTAGCGTCTGAAAATATTTTGACGTGTTGTGGGCGGGAGGTTTTCCCGCCGTAGCTGCACTAGCGAAGAGAGCGAACCTCACTACGATTACGACGACACTAGCATCGTTCGGACGCGTGTAACTCGCGCGAACACTCGCGGCCCGCGGCTCGGCGACTGACGCAGACACCAGAGCGCCTAGCTCGCGACTAATCGCCCCGAAACCGCCCTCGGCAAACAAAACCCCACCCGCCCGTAAAGAGCATTTTAGCACGCACGCCCCCGCTCCCGCGCCCTGATTTAATAGCGAGCGCGGGCACTGATTCACTTAACCGAACGCAACTACCGGCTCCGTCTCTTTCGTTCTCGCTTCTGAAGCGTATGTAGCTCTCTGTCGCTCGCGCTCGAGCGGGTGCGGTTGGAAAGAGACGGCGCGGCGGTCGCGGACACTTCTTTCTGACAACTCGATTTGCATGCGAGCGGGGGTCGCCCCGCAAACTTTATGTCCTCATTTCGTAAATTATTTATACGTTTCGGAAATATTTTTAACGGTGTGCTTGACGGTCAAAAAAGATTGCTTTAAAACCGAATTAATTGAGTGACCGAATCACAAGCGGCTTACGCGGAGGACGCGTGCGGCTCGCGGCGGATTTTATCACTCTCATTCCTCCAATTTGAAGAAGATCTAAGCTAAGCTTTGTTCGATATTCAAATTGGCAAATAGGAAGATCTTCTTAAATGCCATTACGAAGACACAGTTTTGAGTTTAAAAAAAAAACTATACATAGTACGTAAAAATATGATTTTTTTGTCATTTGAGTTAGAATAAAAAAAAAACTGTAACTTTAAATCTTCTAAAAAAAAATACCAAACTTGTACTTTCGGCTTCGTTCTTATTTAAAGTGTGAGTTCGATTAATCTAATTCAATAGTTATAGTTGTCAAGAGAGCCTGACTAACGCGAAGAAGTTATAGTTATCAATTGAATACAAGAACTGCCAAGAATATATTAGGCTTTTATACTGGGGGCTTCTTTAGCCAAACAAAAAAATATGATAGATCTGTCGTAGAGCCTATCTCTATTTATAGAGCCGATGTTTCGTTATTTTTTAAACTAAACTTGGAGTAATTTAAGTTTTTTAACGTTCGCGACACTTTATATTACCTGGGGTGAGCTCTGAGGAATCATTCGAGGTGATCCTTTCATATTTTCACCATCGCACCGCCGGCTACCAGGGTAGAGTTCATCCGGATTTTAAATAAACTTCCCTACAAGTTAATTCCCGAGCGCTATAATATGATCTTTTTCATACAGGTTTCAAGAAGAGTCAGCAGTAGACAGTGGCTTGGCTATGGGTACTGACCACTTACTAACAGGGAAACTGTATTCCCGTCCATCTAGCATGACAATAAAAAGACATTTTTGTCTCATGCTGACATTTCTGACTCGGCGTTGTGAAAGTGATCTATCTGGCAACCCTCGATAATTAAGAGTCGCACACACTGGCGGAGAAAGCAGGAAGATACAGGTATGTGTCAGTAATGGGTAGGATTAGTTAAGCAATTGTATGTAAGGCTCGGTTGTTTTTTAAGATAATGTCACTTTGTGGCTGCAATTAGTTAGATGTAATTGATCGTTTTACGGGCGTCCGCTTGTGTGACGTCAACCCTCAGCAAATGTAAACCTTTTCCAAGTAAACATAGAAATTAATGGCAAGACCAGATGATATGGTCAGGATCGATGGAATATTAGGGATCAGAGGCCTGTGATAGCCATCCGTATCTTCCGATCACTGGCTAATACAACTATGATTATGTTTGAACTTCTAAACTTTTTATCTAAACTAAAAATGTAAATACGAAAGCAATTTTGTTTGTCTTTGACGTATTTACGCATAATTAAGAAAGAACCTTTCATCCTACTTTTTACCTTTTATCCTAACACTGTTGGTCTCCGACTATTACCATAACTACATTACCAATCCTGACGACCAAATGGTAAGCAGTCGACGTCGCCCAAAGCACGTCATTTCAGATCCTCCCGATCCACTAACGGTGCTTTTAGGTATCACAAGCACCGGTCATCGTTCTCGTCGAACCCGTCGCTTGCGACGAAGGGCTCAGCGAGTAAATTAACCCACAGACACAGCCCACTCCCCGGGTCTTCTCAGTGGGTCGCGTTTCCGAGCTGGTGGTACATTCTGCGAAGCACGGCTCTTGCTAGGGTTCGTGTTAGCAACATCGTCAGGTTTTATACTCCTACTAACCCGGTGACGCTGATATGGTCTCTCTAGACCTTAAGCTGAGCTAAGAAAAAAAAAGCATAGACCCTTCCTTTTTTTTCTCTTCTCCGCAGTCAATGGCTAAAAAGAGATGGCTTGAAGATATATTAGCTGCGCTGATGACAATGCGGCTTGGTCCTCTCATCACTTAGGTTAGGGATTCCCAAATTATTTCAGTCAAGAGACCCCTGTTCCAAAATGCACCGATAGAACCTGACCCAATAGCCATACTTCCAAAATCTTATCTGACTTGCATAGTTTTTCATCTTGCTTCAGAATGAAGTAATAACCTAGCCCAAAAAAATATAAAGTAGCCCACGCTTCTCGACTTCGTGAGTTTTTTAAAACAATAATAAATCCCACTAAAATGTTGGTCATTCTTTTAACAAATTGGTACAGATTTTTTTTGCCTACCTACAACTTGTAGTCTCTAGGGGTTGATATTTTTGTTTATTGCCCTTGTAGGCAGACGAGTTTACGGCCCACCTGGTGGTGGGAGGTTACCGTCGCCCATGAACTTCAGCAATGCCAGGGGCAGAGCTAAGCCGCTGCCTACCTACCGTACAAATATGATCTGGTTTCATAAGGTGTATAGGAGAGCTCACGGGGCTCAAGTTCGAGAGACTTTGCTCACATCTGCTCTAACAAGAGCATGCTTCGCTGCATCTACCACCGGATCCAAAAATTTATACCATATCTTGAAAGTTTCAAATAGAGCCTTATGTTAATTAATACGGGTCAAATTTATGATCTCGTCGAGCCCAAAGTCAGTTTTCGTTTATTATTCTTGGTTATACCTCGAAGCCTATTACGATTATAAACCGTTAAGCATCTAAAAATATATATTGTTAAAATTAAATTTTTCAGCCGTTCGAAATTAATAAAAGTTCAACTTAATTGTTAATGACGTCACGTCAATGAGTTCACGTGGGTCATATAAATTCTATGCCAAGACTTACTTGCGGGAAAAAAGCGCCTCTCAAGAGCATTAAAGATTTTATCACAGAAATTTAACAAACCATTTTAATTATTTCTAAACTAAAATTCTCCACAAAGTTAGGCTTTGAATACATCGCCTAACGTAATGAGAATCCGTAAAAAAATATGAAAAATAATAAGATAATAATGATGTCAAATACTCACGGACAACTCAAAATATAAGCTTCTTAATACTTTATAAGCAATCGTTTCAACATCTGATTCTTTAATCAGAACGTTGATTCAAAATTTACTTGTCTTGTGTACTCCTACGCAACATTAACTTTGCTAATACGTCACAGAAGCTAATGAACTTTGAATCGTACGTCGAAGGCAGAAAGCTTATCGAAAACCGTCTGTGGGAAATATAAGGTTTGCCGAGGTGTAAGTGACAATAAAACGGGAGCTTAGCTCTCTGGGCCGTCTTCAAGTGGAACGGGTGAGGCGCGCGGGGGCAGGGGGCGCCCGAAGGGAGGAGCGACACTAACATAGCCGTCTCACTCGGGCCTCGGATTGTACTCGCCATTTTATTCCGTTTTCGCCAAAAGCGCGCCATCTCCGTTCACTACATAATTTATTTTCACTTAAAAAATTGGCCCGCACTGTTTTCGGGGGGCACGTGATATATTAAATGTAATACGGTAAATGATTTCATTTAAATCGGCGTCGGTGATGGTTAGCGGTTAATGATCCACGGCGACTGTACTGTTATTGTCCGTCCGGTTTTCATTTACGCCTTGTAAATATGTACTTTGCCCGCTTTTATTGTCTTTCTTGAGCTTTATCGCTTTTTCGTTGCATACTCGATGCGTTTGTAGCATCCTGTCGGCGGGACAACTATGTTGAGATACATTAGGGTAGTGTTAACGGGAACAGTATTCAAAGAATGACGTCTCAGTGGCTTTATTGTTTATTAATCTACTGAATTGCTAATCAGATCGCGATGCAGATCCGACGGTAGTTTCAGCGAAGCACTGCTCTTACTAGGGCTAGGGCTTATTACTTATCAACGTCCTCAGGTTAGAGCCCCATCCTCAGGCTCAACTACGTGAGCTTGTCTATCAGACCGCAGAAACTAGAATACCAGCGATTACATAGGACAAAAAAAAAAAAATAGTCGTCGTGGCCTAAAGGATAAGTCGTCCGATGCATTAATGTTGAGCGATGCACCGGTTGTTCTAATCCCAGGCGGGTACCAATTTTTGTAATGAAATATGTACTCAACAAATGTTCACGATTGACTTCCACGGTGAAGGAATAACGTCATGTAATAAAAATAAAACCCGCAAAATTAAAATTTGCGTAATGACTGGTGGTAGGACCTCTTGTGAGTCCGCACGGATAGGTACCACCACCCTGCCTATTTCTGCCGTGGAGCAGTAATGCGTTTCGGTTTGATATGGGCTCCAGTAACCTTTTAACACCAGGTGGGCTGTGAGCTCGTCCACACATCTAAGCAATAAAAAATAAATAAATAAATGCTCCCCTTTGTAAAAACAATACAAACTATGTTATAAATACTTAGTCTGGCCATAAATACTGTTACAATTAAAAATAAACAAAATATTACATTTGAATTTGGAATCTGTCATTTTTATATGATTGCTCATTGAGTTTTCTCATTTGGGCGCCAATACATTGTACAATATTTTGCGATATTAAAATGCAGTGGGGTGATAAAGAGAACCGAATCGCTGTGATTGCATTACACAAAGTAGGTATGGAGCGAAATGCAATTTTTAAAACTCTCCATACGCTTGGTATTAGTAAAATGTTTGTGTACCGAGCTATTAATAGGTGCAATGAGATCTCCTCTGTTTGTGACAGAAAAATATCTGGCCGTTCACGTAGTGTTTGTACGAAAAAGGTGGTCAAACCACCGTTACCGTAAGGTGGTTACCGTATGTTCCATGGGGAGTGCTCTGAGGAATTGTTCGAGATGATACCGGCATCTCGTTTTTACCATCGCACCGCCCGCCACCGGAGTAGAGTTCATCCATACTACCTGGAGCCACTGCGGTCATCCACAGTGCGTTTCCAGAGGTCTTTTTTGCCACGTACCATCCGGCTATGGAATGAGCTCCCCTCCACGGTGTTTCCCGAGCGCTATGACATGTCCTTCTTCAAACGAGGCTTGTGGAGAGTATTAAGCGGTAGGCAGCGGCTTGGCTCTGCCCCTGGCATTGCTGAAGTCCATGGGCGACGGTAACCACTCACCATCAGGTGGGCCGTATGCTCGTCTGCCTACAAGGGCAATAAAAAAAAAGACTTAGGGACGCTGTTCTTACCTCTCTTCCGTTGTGTTCTGACGGACCACAGATCAGGCAAATAATTAGGCTTCATGACGTTTATGAAATGTTCCCGCCACATCTGCTCCAGAGCGAGCAGACCGCCGTCGCGTTTAGATAAATATTCAACAACCTTCATTCCGTGAGATTCATAATCGACATTTTCTTGGCTAGAATAAAACGATTTCTGTATGAATATCTTTTTGTCATGATTTTATCAGAACAAACATAACAGACATACAATATGACAGTAAATTAGTGTTGAATACACAAATAAGAATTCATTGCTACTTTTTA